>OY821518.1:91904460-91919460 GCA_963682025.1 Cordilura impudica | reverse complement strand
GTAAACATTTGTTAAAAGGCCGACATTGAAATACCAATTTCATTGTTATTCAGTAAAATGTATAGACAATTTTTTCATAGAAAAAAAAAAAAAAAAAAAAATAAAAAAAATAATTAAAAAAAAAAAATCAAAACAAAACCTTCATTTTAATTTTGTATAAGATTTATATTTAACTTCATTAATATAAATATTAATATTTAGATCAACACATATTAGCCTGACAATTTTTCATTTTGCGTTCTTTTTGGCGTTTCCACTGACCAAATCACTTAAACAAAAGTGTTGAAAATTTAGGTCATTGATATCTCTATTTTTTTTTTTTTTTGGTTTCAAGTTATTGACATACACACTTAATTTTAGTTAATTTTTTTTTTGTATTCGAAACTATTTAAAATTGTTTTAAATATTTATTAAATTTTCTCAATGACCGCCATTTATTTGTCAGCCATTAATTATTATCTGGGATTTTCACTCATCTATGCAACTAAAGAATATCATAATGATTGCAAATTTTTTTATGCATATTTTCCAGATAATTTTAATTGAAGCAAACATTGATGATAAACAATGGCATACAGAGATATACATACATAAATATGTACATATGTATTTAATGGTTTTACATTTTCTGAATTTATTAGCTAATGTAAGCAAATAATTCAAACTCAATGTCTTACATATCACAATATAAAACACACACACACACAACATCAAAAGTCATTTTCAATATTAACGAAAACATAGAAAAAACACAAATTAATTTAAAATTTTAAAATTTAAATACCACGCGCCAAGTCTCAAGGAGGAAATAAGTGGCAGCCACCATATATTTATCATTTTTTGTTTTATTTTTTGAAATTATTTTTTGAGTCAGCAAAATATTAAAACTACTTTACAGTTGACCATTAAAAATGTTTTTCTGTTGTCTTTCTCGATTTGTTTAAATTAAATAAATATATAATATGTATTGTTTCCAACTGTGCTTTTTACAATAATTGGACTATATCAAAGAGTTCAACGACATTTTTCAATATTTTTTAAAACAATTTTTCTCTCGAAACTTAGTTTTTAATAATATTTTTTTACATTTTTTTGTGTGTTTATTTTATATTTTATGCGAGATGTGTGCCCTAGAGGGATAAATAAGCCTTCAGAACAAGAGTCATGTTAAACCACACACCTGAGTTAATATGTTACAAATGTCTATTATCAAGGTTAATTCATTATATTATTTAGAAATATGGTGCCATTACTAATTGGAATTTGTTTTTTCGTTATTTTTATTTTTTGAATATAATGAAAAATCTTTTTTTTTATGGCATTTTTATGTATGTTTGCCTCTTTTAGTTTGTAGTAATGCTAAATGGAAGGTTAACACGTCTAATTTATATGTTGAGAGATAATTTTGTTTTATAAAATATGTACCATATATTTCAAAAGATTATCCACCAATTTAGTTTATAGTTTTATAGGAATTAAAAAAAAAAGAAAATAAATTTTTAAGAAAAAGAAAAAAAAAACAACTTAGAAAATTAAAGTCGATCTAAACCGACTATGCGATACCCTATACCTTGCGTTTAGGGAGAGGATCTTGTATTTAACTAAGTGGTTCTAGAAAATAAGCAGAAACCAAATTTGAGTGGCATTGTTGTTAATTTTTTTTGCATGCAGTTATGAAAAAGTTCAAATCGGATGCTATATATATGGGGACTAGGTCGAAAAATATATCGATCCTGATCAAATTTGGTAAGGTCACTTATTTTTTGCAAAAACATATACAAACCAAATTTGAGAAAAATCTGTGCCATATTTTTGTTTTTTGATAGATTTAAGTGACGATCGAGAAACAGATTTATATAGGAGCTATGACTACTAATTGTCCCACGGGGTTTATTTTTTGGACTACTGATTAATGGGTGCAAATAACAGACACATAGCAAATTTGTAATTTGGATCTTATGGAAATTTAAGTTGATCTCAGAAGGATAATTTGTATCGGCACTAGTTCTGAACATGCACCGATTTTCATCATTTTCATGAGGGTTCGTCCTGTGGTCGAACCTGTAGTTTGATTACAAGGTTTACATGGACACACAGACGGATATACGGACGGACAGTTACCACCAAAGAACACCATGCGAACCAAGAAGAATGGAGGAAGATAAAATATCAACTTACTTCCTTGAAGCATGATAAAGGGAAGGCCCTTTTGGAAATTGGCAATAAACTAAGTTCAGTTAACACAGTACTGAGAAGCGCAAAAAACATACACAAGTCGATACGTTATGACATCACCTGTGTTATGACAATATACCAGAAGATAAGAGAGCTTAGAGAAGCAATATTCAATAGGTGAAGCCAGAAGTAAGGCAGGAATGGAAACGAAGGAAACAATGGTGAACATAACAGACGATAATCCTCGGGAGAAATTAAGAGCAGTGAGAAACAAGCGGATACCGTCAACTTCCACAAAGCAGGAGAGTATTCAAATCCGGCAAAGACACGAAGCTACGCTGAACAAGGCTAATATGAAATAGGCTCAAAAAATATCATGTAATAGATGATACCTTACATAGCATAGCAAAGACAAAACACAGCATCGCAAGAAGAAAATAAAGAAGAAGAATACTAGGAAAAG
This sequence comes from Cordilura impudica, assembly GCA_963682025.1. Classification (NCBI taxonomy): domain Eukaryota; kingdom Metazoa; phylum Arthropoda; class Insecta; order Diptera; family Scathophagidae; genus Cordilura; species Cordilura impudica. The sequence goes on along the minus strand of OY821518.1, from coordinate 91,916,822 downwards.
GCTACGGCTAGTTCGGGAACATGTGGAAGCTTTAACCATAAAAACAAGTGACTCGGCTACGTATGCTGACGTGATCAGGAAAATGAAGAATAACCTAAACCCAAACGAAATTAAAAGAAGAACAAAAATTACTTGTGCGTCTTAGAAGAGGACAGCACCAGGCTGCAAAACTAAAGGAAGTATTATCCAATACATTAGGTTAAGAAGTTACAATCAAATCGATCACGAAAAACACAGTAGTGGACAGAAGAGATATGCATCAATCTACCGAAGAAGAAGAAATACTGGATATCCTATAGCACATTTCAGGGAAACAAGAAATTCAAATAATAAGTTGAGGAGTCACATGTCTAGATAAGGCAAGCCTTAGTACAAATGCCAGCTAGCCTTGCATCAAAAATTATAGCTGAGAGAAGAATGCGAATAGGGTGGCTTAGATGCAGAGTCAGAAACAAGTTACGAAGTACTGTATGCTTCAGATACCTAGATCAAGGCCATCTTACCTTGACATATCGAATATAGAAGATGTAGAATGTAGAATTTTCTGTAAATCTGGCCATGCCAAGACATGGGACTTGATAATACTGACCATCTCATTAGAAGACCAAGTACCATCTGTATAACATATAGAAGAAAATATAAAATGGACGATGATAAAAATGGTTCAAACTAACCTCGGTCACGGCAGAGAAACACAGGTTCTACTACTGCACAAAGTAATCGAAAGCGGTATCGATGGCTATCATGGCTATCATACCCAAATATGGTATGAAGATGTGACAAAACGGGCTGCAATATTGATTATGTCTGTCAGTGAAGTCTGTGAATCAAACAACGGTTTCTTCTTTGCCAACATAAACGGCATTTGACTATACAGCTGTTATTTTCCACCAAGTGTGAATATTGAGACATTCTAATACTATTGAAACGAGTATTAGAGCGACTAAAATCAGAGTCTTGATCGTTGGAGATTTAGCAATAGCAAATCACCTGAATGGAATCCAAGATTCTTAGATAGAAGAGGAATTATTGTTAGTAAAATGCTACCATCACTGGAGCTAACCATATACAATGATGGTGATAAAGTACCTCTTCGAAATTGAGAAAAAACCAGTAATATCGCTATAACATTTGGAACCGCGGTCATTGAAACCGAGTGTATGGACTAGAAGGTACTTGATGATTTTGCACTTAGTGGTCACCAGTATGTTGAATATAGATAGGAATAGAGTGATGGCGTCTGTAGAGCTCAATCTTCCTAGGTGGAATCTATGTTGAAAAATTCTCTGGGGCTCTGCAAAGAGTCGAACAGGGAAATATGGTACAAATCACATATGTGGAGAATTCCGATTTACATGTGACACAATCAGAAAGTGCTGTGATGCCAGTATGCAAAGGCAAGGGAATATAATCGAAGTAAAAGACCAGTGTTCTGGTGGACTACGGAGGTTTTCCGTAGAAGGTTGAACGTAGAAGCGCAAAAAGGAATCACTCTGACACATCTCTCGCAGAGGAATATAGAAAGGCGAGGAAAATATTAAGAAAGCAAATATAAAAAGCGGATTGAACTTTGCGACGAGATCACTTATTAAGAAGACTGGTGCAAGAAAACCCATACCTGGGATCAAAGAACCATCTTAGGAAATGCTTTTGCCATTAGAAGAACAAGGAATAAATAATAGACTCCAACTCCCAAGTGATGCTAGTTTTATACCATTTGACACTGACGAATTGAATATAGCATGTCGTTAACTTAAAACAGATAAAACTCCTGGACCACACGGTATACTAAACGAAGTGCTAACCTTAACAGGAGAACTATGACCGGAATTATTATTAAACATGTACAATCTATGTTTCGCAAAAAAAAAATTTTCCCCAGAGGCTGGAAAACGCAAACTCCAGCGAAAAGGAGATAAGTCCTTAGACGAAGCTAGTTCATACAGGCCATTGTGTATGCTAAACACATTGGGTAAATTATTTGAGAGCCTTTGGATACATAAATTACTAGACAAGATTGAAAGACTGGGAGGACTTTCTCCTAGATAATGTGGTTTCAAAAAAGGGAAGAAGCACCGTACATGCCATTTAAGAAGTTGTAAACACCACTAAGAACACAAAACGTTTTTGTGCCATTATCACCTTAGACGCAAAAAATGCTTTTAATACAACGAAATGGAAGGTGGTACTTGATGCTCTCATGGAAAAAGGGATAAATGCTGCCCTCTAAAATATAATGTAACGTAATGTACGACGGCCTACACAACATGAGTTTACAAAACGTAACGAAGATAATCGCTTATGTTGACGAAAAAAAAATTGTTTCATAAGCTATTTTAAAATTTGGCTAAGAAAAATTTAAGAGAATCAATAAAAAAAATTAAAGTAGAAGTATAATTTAATGAAAAACTCGTAAGAGTATAACCGTTGTGGTATTTTTATAGCATATTAGAATAAAATTACAGACAAGTTCACATAACGTCACCGTACTGAAATCATTGCAGATTCTCTCATATTCTAATTTTTCAACTCTCATGCTCTCTCTAATGTTCCCATATTTGTACAATATTGCTATGGTGAATACGACTTTTTTTTGACAGAAAACATATGGTGAATACGACTTTTTTTGACAGGCAACATATGGTTCATGGATATTATTAAAAGAAAAAAAAAAAGCATTTAAAAAAATTATTTTAAAAAAATATTTAAAAAATTTTTTTTTTCATTCAATTTCCTTCCACCAAATAGATATTAACAAAAAATATAGAATTCTATTTTTTTAACAGTTAAACGTATAAATATTGTAACTTTATAAAACGATAGATTTACATAAATTATTTTTTTTAGATATTTTTTTCCATAATGAAAAAATTTTCCGCACTGGGCTGATTGTGTTTATACTTTAAGACAGAAGAATAATTTTGATAATCATTGTTTTATTCTTAAAGAATTTCCACCAATTTTTTATTTAAAAAATAATAATTAAAGTATTTTTCTTAGGAATATTACTATTTTTTTTTTTTTAATAATTGCGTTTTATCAAAAATAAATTTAAGAATTATATATTTATCTTTATCAATGATTCCCTTTAATTTAGTACTAGCAGATTCCAGCCCCCGAAATTCGAGTGCAAATTCTAGGAAATTTTATTTTTTCATTAAATAAAGACCCTAGAGCATACCCCAATTATAGCCAATTCACAAATCAACACAAAAAACAAACTCATTTGTATTACAAGTCCATTAAAAAATTTAATAAACACACACATAGCATTGTATAGGTATGTGTTAGTAGGAACTTTAAATGCAATTTACTCAAAAGAAAGGAAAAAAATTAAAAATCTGTAAATCTGCAAAACGGCGGAAAGGAAATACCTTTCAAATAATATACGTTTGGTCTAAATTGGTATAAAACGGTAGAACAAAACATCAGTCACAAGAAAGCGCCTAGTCTATTAATATTATAGATATTATTATTATTTTAAACAATTTTTTTTTGTATAAAAAGAGTATTAAAAACAATTTTTTATTTAAAAAATAGCTTATATAAAAAGTAACTTTAATATTTTTCTTTCTTATAAATAATTAAATTTTATTAAAATTGCATTTTATAACTATATAATGTAGTATTTTTAAGCTTTTAAAAAAGTTTAAAAATTGTTTGTGTTGTTAGTTATTCAATCATAAACTTTAAAAACAATTTAACTACAACAAGATTACTACATTTATATAAATGTTTTGTATTTATGATTGCCGTCATCTTAGCCCATACCACGTTTGATACGGTAAGAAATTACAAACGTTTGACTCATAAATGTGTGGGAAAAACCACTCAGGTTTTGTGTTTTCCATATATGTAAATATCCTAAAAGCACGTTTGTAATGTCTTCTTCGTTCGTATCAAACCCCAAGGCATTGTAATTGTAATTTATATTTTCGTTTGCAATATTCACATGTTTTGCTTTGTGTTTCATAACTTCGATACTATTCTACATTCCAATACTGCCTTCAATAACTTTTAATTATATTATATGTATGTTGTACATAGAAAGATGCCTAATGGCTGGGCATATCTTTTGTAATTAAATCTTTTGAGTTATATTAAACAAACATTATGTCACGAGTACGGCATGAACTATGACAAAATGCCAAGAACTAAGACAATTGTGTAGCTTCACATGTTGCTAACTGCGTTTTACAGAATTGAACCAAAAACATGTTGCGGCGGTATGTTCATTTGGCAACCGTTGTAATGTTGTATTTGATATTTTATTGTTATTGAAATTTAATGATTAAGCAGATAAATTTCAATATTAATAAACAATCGCCTTAAACTAATTTGTAAGAAGAAACTAAACAAAAAAAAGTGTTGTAAAAACATGTGCAACAATTCGCTGTTGTCTTAAAAATTTACTAGAATTTCGAAATTTAAAACTATGATAATGAGTTGTACTTTTCATACCAATACAGGTAAGAAAAAACTCGATTAAAAAACTTAATTTTTTAAGAAAAAACACTTTTGACAGGAAATATAACTACTTTTTTTGAGGAAAGTTACCTTTTTAAGAAACTGTTTTTCTTTTTTTCTTAAAAGGTACTTTTTTTTAGAAAACACATAATAAACAAAGTTTAATTTTTTAAGAAAAGTACTTTTTTAAAGCTAAGGGTAATTTTTTAGAACAACTAATTTTTTTAGAAAAGGTACTATTTAAAAAAAATTTATTTTTGTAAGAAAAAGTATTTTTTTCAGAAAAAGAAATTTTTTTTTTTATCAAAAAAATACCTTTCTAAGATAATGTACGTTTTTAAGAAAAGGCACATTTTGAAGAAAAATTTAACTTTTAAAGAAAGAGGCACTTTTTTGTTAAAGTAAAATATACTTTTTGAACAAAAGGAACTTTTTTAAAAAAATTTACCTTTTTAAGAAAATGTACTATTTTAAAAGAGTCGTTTTGAAGGAAAAGTGTCTTTTGACGATAATTTAGTTTTTAACGTTATAATATTTTTTAAGAAAAGGTACTTTTTTACTTTATTTAAAAATAGGCCCTTTTTTAAGACAAGTTAATTTTTTAGGAATAGCTACTAGTTTAGGAAAAGGAACTTTTTAAACATAAGTTATTTTTTTTTTTTTAATAAAACTTACTTTTTAAGAAAAGAAATTTTTTTAAGAAAAGAAAATTTTTTAAGGCTACTTTTTTAAGAAAAAATACTTTTTTAAGATATTTTTTAAGATTTTTTAAGTTAAAGTCCTTTCTTAAGATACGGTGCCTTTTTATAAAAGGGTGCTATATTAAAAAAGGCACTTTTTGAAGAAAATTTACTTTTTTATGTGAAAACACTTCCTTAAGAAAATGTGGTTATTTGAGAAAATGTTTTGAAAAGTTTTTTTTTTAAAGAAACTTTACTTTTTGACGTAAATGTAAAGGTAATTTTTTAAGTTAAAGTACTTTATAAGGAAAGATATTTTTAAAGAAAAGGTACTTTTTAAAGTAAAGGTACTTTTTAAAGTAAAGGTATTTTAAAAAGGTACTTAAAAAAGTAATTTTTAAAGAAATGGTATTATTTAAGGGAAAGTTACATCTTAAAAAATATGTGTGTTTAAAGAAAAGGTATTTTTTTTTTTAAAGAAAATGCACTTGTTTTAAGAAAAGGTACTTTTCAAAGAAAAGGTAATTAAAAAAAAAGGAACTTTATGACAAATTAAATACTTTTTTGAGATAAGCTACTATTTACAGAAGTGGAAGTTTTTGACAAAATGTAACTCATTTAAGAATATGTATTTGTATAATAAAAATGAATTTTTTAGCAAAATATAATTTTTGAAGAAAATGTACTTTTTTAAGGAAAATAGTGTTTTAAAAGAAACTATACCAGAGTTCACAAAAAAACACATACTGAATAAAAAACTCGTATATATATGTTAACAAAGATAGCTCAGACCAACAAACACATATTTTTATTTTGATATCAATTATGTGTATTTCTAAATTTTGTGCGGTGCCGAACACAATCATGACTGTGTTTCGTTTTAATATTTAATATTTCGAACACGTTTCTATCACATATTTTTCGTTTCGAACACACATAAACCACACAGCATCGAGTGTAGCTTTATTTTAAGTTCGTGTTCTCGCACGTGTACTGCTAAAAAAACAGAACATGTTCTTGAACGCGTACATCTAAATTTTAAAACATTATCCACTCGCGTTCGGAAAAATCTGATACACCCCTATAAAAACGACAACAATTCTTTCAACCAAATTTATTTAAAAAAATTTAAAATACTTCATTAACAGTTATAAAAAAGTAAAAATAATAATAAAAATAAAAAAAAAAATATTTAAAATAATACAAAAAAAAAAAAAAAAAAATAATAAAAATTAAAAAAATAAAAAGAATCTAAATTAATTCATAAACAACATGTCTAAAATATAATTTTTGACAATATTTTTTTGTAACACATTCTTTATTAAAAAAACCAATGAATTGTTTAAAATGAATTATTATAATTATTAATATTTGACTTTGTAAACTATTTTACATTCTATTTTTATGTGTGAAGTATCATACACTTTAACATAAAACCCATTGTGAAATTAAATTATCTTTATAACATTATTGTGAATTATAAAAAAAAACATAGAATTTATCTTCAGTTACTACTTAAATGAAACACGAAGTTACGTGTCAACTAACTTCAGCCCTAGAGTTCACTTATTTTGTAACAAGCCAGTGGTGAACATCAAATAAATACCCAATTTATAATTGATCTGTATATACTATATACTAAAATTCTCTTTTATTTATTTCTTTATTCTACATCGCATAAACCCGCAACCTAATTTATAATTCCACTGAGACATTATAAATCTTTACGCAACAAAGTGTAACAAATAAAATTGTAGTCCATTCAACATAGATCCTGCTTACTTCCCGTGTAAGCAGTAAAAGTCTCCAAGCAACCAGAATCACTTTGTTCACAACATATAAAATTTCTCTTTTTTCTATTTTATTACTACCTTTTTTTTTGGTTTTATTACTATCTTTTTATTTTTTTATATTTTTATAACTACTGATGAATTATTTCAGATTTTTTTTAATAAATTTGGTTGAAGCAATTGTTGTCGTTATTATAGGTCTGTATCAGATTTTTCAGATTGCGAGTGGATCATGTTTTAAAATTTAGATGTGTGCTTTGTTTTCTTTTAAGTTCGTGATAGAAACATGTTCGTGTGCAATACGAAATGTTAAAACGAAACACAGTCATGATTGTATTCGGCACCGCACAAAATTTAGAAACACACATAATTGATATGAAAATAAAAATATGTGTTGGCTGGTTTAGAACAGAACATTGTGTGTTTGATGTGTGTATTTTCTGAACCTTGAAATAGACTCTTTAAAGAAAATTTAAATTTTTAAGAAAAATTATTTTTTCTAGCAAAAGCTACATTTTTAAGAAATAGCACTTTTAGAAGAACATATATTTTCAGTTTTTTTTTTAGTAAAATAGCAAAATATACTTTTTAAAGAAAGGGTACGTTTTTAAAGAAAGGGTACGTGTTTAAGAAAATTCACTTTTTTAAAAAAGGTACATTTGTAGAAAAGTACTTAAAAAAATTTACTTTTTCACGTAATTGTACTTGTAATTGTAATTGTAAGAAGAGAAATGTTTTGAAAAAACGAAAAAATTTTTTATTTAAAAATTCTTTTTTAAGAAAAGTAAATTTACCTTTGTTAGGAAAGATACCTTTTGGGGAAGTTACTTTTTTAAGAAAAAGTACTTATTAAGGAAAAAGTTACTTTTTAAAGAAAAGGCAGTTTAAAGAAAGGCAGTTTTTTTTTACAAAAATTAGCGTTATTGCGAAAAAATCACTTATTAAGAATTAGGTTCTTTTTAAAGAAAATGTTTTTTTTTAAGAAATGGTACATTTTAGCTGAATGCGCGTTTTGAGAAAATTTACTTTTACGAATAGAAAAAGTACTCTTTAAGAAAACCAACTTGTTGAGAAAAAAGTACTTTTTTAAAAAAGCTAATTTTTTAAGCGAAGATACTTTTTTTTTAAGTGAATGTCATCTTTTAAGGAAAACTAAGTTTTAAGAAAATGTAATTTTTTGAGAGAAGGTTCTTTTTTTTATAAAACGTAATTTTGAATGAAAATCTACTTTTTAACAAAAATTAAATTTTTTTTAAATTTTAATTTTTAAAGCACTTTGCTTATTTGGTTGGTCTATATAAAAAGCAATTACTAATATTAAAATGATTTATTTACCAAAAATTATGGATATATGTATATTTTTCCCTATCCAATTATTCTTGTGTTCACGGGAGGTGAAACGCCTACTACTGGTCTGCCCATTTTTAGGTCGAATGATAGCATTTCTAATATATAGACTTGCACAAGGCCTTCACTAGTATCGCACTCCAGATATATGGTTTACATATTTGCTTTGTATGGGGAGTACCACGCCCACTGTTGCAATACTGCCCATTTTTTGCACATCTACTCACATTGGTAACTTATGTACTCATACCAAGTTTGGGGATTTTGCTGTCATAGCACTTCAGATATTTGATATTAAAAATTCACTTGCTATGGGAGGAGCCACGCCCACTTGATTAATGAAAAAAAATTAGAGCCTATGCTACTTCCATTAGTCACTCAAGCAGATCGGTCCAAAGTAGCCCACTATAAACTTCAAACACACAAGCTTTTATATTTTTATATTATAAATATAGATAATCGGGATGAACAAAAAAATCCTCTAAATTTAATTTGTTAAGACTGTTCAACAGTTTTTTTTTTTTTTTTGTTAACTAAGATACATTTTTCTTACGAACTATTATTAATTTCCTCTTTTTTTTGGGGTTGTTATCTTTAATTAATTCTCAATTTATTCTTTCTTACAATATCCGAAAAGTTGATGCCCTAAATTTCTAAATGCATTCCAATTAATTTTCATTTCACAACAAATCTCATAAATTTTTATTTCACAGACTCAAGTGGCCTCTAATAAATCACAGCATAACAATTCTGTCTAATACCTTATAGAAGCATATTGATGCCAACACATAAACTCCCTGGCAAATTAGCTTTCACTTAAAATTTATTAATTTTTTGTTTTCCCTCCTTCCTCTTACCACATCAACAATAATATTTTTAAGGTGTTAAAGTGTTAATTAATTTCCCTGTTTAGGAAAATAATAGAAACTCTGAAAAAAAAAAACAATTTGAAATTCCCTAAAAGAACTTTAACTTTAAAATCCGTTTCTATTAGTTATGTTTATGTTTTTTTTTTTATTGTTATTTGTCTTTCTAAACTTACCTCTCTCAAATGATCCAAATCTGCCTTATTTGCCACCAAATATGCTGTGGGTGCATTCTGTAATGATTTGAATTCGGCCAAACATTTGGCAGCATATTCGAAACTGCTACGTTGTGTTATATTATAGACGATCATACAAGCGTCAGCCCATAAAACCTGTTGAAAAAACAAAAACAAAAAAAAAACATGATTGAATAAAAAATGAATACATTTTGGTACAAATGAAAAGACACAAATAAATATACAAAAATTATTTATATATTTTGTTTTAATAAAAAAGTGTGTTTTTGGGGAAAATGTTTTTGAAGAAAAAAAAAAAAAAAAAAAAAATACACATGTTAGTACATATTTCGTGTAATTTTTTTTTTACGATATTATGAAATTAAAGAAAAAAATATAAAATATGTGTCTGTATGTGTAAGTGAAATATGATGAAAATTATATGTGTCATTCAAAAGTGTGCAGTTAAGAAATTTGTGATAAACAAAAATGTCAAGAATGATATTTTCACAAATCTGTTTTTTTCTCTTAAATGGTTTTTGAAATGACTTTAGAAATTTTTTACGTTTTTGAACGATTCTATAAGAATCGTTTTTAGTTATTTTAGAACAAATTTTAACAGTTCCAGTTTGAACTAAGATTTAAGGACTCTGTCAAACATATGTGTATCTTCAGAGCAGGATTAAAAAAGTAGAATGTTTTGCAGTGTTGAATAACTAGGTTCTCTAGCGATAGGAAACGATTGTAGCATATTAAAAATTATTTTGTTGTTTTAAAAAATCATAAAATCAAAAGTAAAGAAAAGACGTTGTCAAAAAGTTAAGAAAAAAAACAGAAATCTTTTAAAAATAGGTTGGAGCCTGAGTCGACCGTTAAAAATTAGTAAAAATACTACGTTCTTTTTCAGAAAAGGTACTATATGATATACTTTTTAGGAAAATGTTCTTTTTTAAACTTAAAGATAATTTGTTAACAAAAAGGTTGTTTTTCAAGAAAAGGTGCTATTTTAAGAAAAGCTATTTTGTTAAGAAAAGGCATTTTTTTTAGAAAAGGTATTTTTGTTTAAGAAAAGTTGCTTGTTAAGAAAAATTTATTATGTTAAGAAAACGTACTTCTTTAAGAGAAGGTACTTTTTTAACGAACAGGTACTTTTTTAACGAACAGGTACTTTTTTAACGAACAGGTACTTTTTTAACGAACAGGTACTTCTATAAGATTATGGACTTTTTTAAGAAAAAGTTTTTATTTAAGAAAAGGTACTTTATGAAAATAATAATTATTTTAAAAAAATGTATTTATTTTAAAGTTTGTTTTTCAAGAAAAGATACTTTTTAAGAAAAGGTACTTTTTTAAGAAAAATTTGCTGTTTTAAGAAAAATTTAATTTTGTAAGAAAAATTTACTTTTTGAAGATAATGTACTTTCTTTAAGAAAATGTACTTATTTAAAAGAAGGTACTTTAAGAACACGTACAGGGTACTTATTAAAGAAAAGGTACTTTTTTTTTTAAAGAAACAGTACTTTTTTTAAGAAAAGTTACTTTCTTTAAGTAAAGGAAATATTTTTAAGAAAAGGTACTTTTTTTTAGAAAAGGTACTTATAAAAGAAAACGTTTTTTTTTTTTTTAACAAAAAGATAATTTTGTTCGAAAATTATTTTTTTTTAAGAAAAAGGTAATTTTTTAAAAAAAGATTGTTTCTCAAGAAAATATGTTATTTTCCTAAAAAGGTACTTTTTAAGAATAGGTGTTCATTACTTTTCTTAACAAACGTATTTTTGAAATAAAACTTTTTTTTAAGAAAAGCTAAAGAATATATACTTTTTTAATATAAGATACTTTTTAAAGAAAAATTTACATTTTTAAGAAAAAAGGTATAAAATACTTTTTTAATAAAATATATCTTTTTTAAGCTATTTATTTAAAAAAGTTATTTATTTAAAAAAAAAACTTCTTTAAGCAAAGGTATTTTTAGGAATATGTATGTGCTTTTAAAGAAAATTTACTTTTTTTTTAAGAAAATTATATTTTTTTTTAGAAGTTACTTTTTTAAGAAAATGTACTTTTTATGAAAAGCTACTTTTTTTTGTAAGAAAAGGCACTTTTTTAAATGCGTTTTTTATTTAAGAAAAATTACTAATTTTATGAAATTTTTCTTTTCTGACCATTAAATGTAGAATTATTGTTGTAAAAAGGAGTTTCCTTACGGGCTAATGGTCAAATTTGGTGTAAATAAAAAGATCAATTTATTTTCATTTTTCACCCAACTTTTTCAGACTTCTTCAAGAGTGTATAGTTTTATTTAAATTCTGGCGACAAAATAAAGTAAACATAAAATAAAATGTTTTAAAATTATTTATACTAGCAGATTCCAGCCCTCGAAATTCGAGTGCAAATTCTAGGAAATTTTATTTTTTCATTAAATAAAGACCCTAAAGGTATGCTAATCAATTATAGCCAATTCACAAATCAACGCAAAAAACAAACTCATTTACAAACACATTAGCAAATTTAATAAACACACACATAGCATTGTATAATTTTATGTAGGAGCAACTTTAAATACAATTTACTCAAAATAAAGGAACAAATTTAGAAAGCTGTAAATCTGCAAAACCGCTAAAAAGAAATACCTATCAAATAATATAAGTTTGCTCAAAATCGGGATGAGACGGTAGAACAAAACATCATTCACAAGAAATCGCCTAGCCTATTAATATTATAGATTATTATATTATTATTTTTATTATATTTCTAAAAAAAATTCTAAAAATAAACTTTGGGTGGAAAATTAAAATAAATTGATCTATTTATTTACACCAAATTTGACCATCATTAGCCCGTAAGGAAACTCTTTTTTGCATCAATAAAAATTACTAATTTTTGAGATAAAAAATGTCTGTGGCCAAATACTTGAGAAAAAAGAGCTTAGTTAAAAAAGAATATAAAAAAATAAAATAAAAAAAAAAAAAAAATTATATAAAATATTAAAAAAAAAAAAATACAAAATACTTTTAAAATTACTTTTCAAATTCAATT
>OY821518.1:91606960-91899460 GCA_963682025.1 Cordilura impudica | reverse complement strand
AAAATAAAATAAAATAAAATAAAATAAAATAAAATAAAATAAAATAAAATAAAATAATATAAAATAAAATAAAATAAAATGAAATTAAATAAAATAAAATAAAAAAATAAAATAAAATAAGATCAAATAAAATAAAATAAAATAAAATAAAATAAAATAAAATAAAATAAAATAAAATAAAATAAAATAAAATAAAATAAAATAAAATAAAATAAAATAAAATAAAATAAAATAAAATAAAATAAAATAAAATAAAATAAAATAAAATAAAATAAAATAAAATAAAATAAAATAAAATAAAATAAAATAAAATAAAATAAAATAAAATAAAATAAAATAAAATAAAATAAAATGAAATAAAAATTAAATAGAATAGAATAAAATATAATAAAATAAAATAAAATAAAATAAAATAAAATAAAATTAAATTAAATTAAATAAAATAAAATAAAATAAAATTAAATAAAATAAAATAAAATAAAATAAAATAAAATTAAAATAGAATAAAATAAAATATAATAAAATAAAATAAAATAAAATAAAATAAAATAAAATAAAATAAAATAAAATAAAATAAATTAAAATGAAATAAAATATAATAAAATAAAATAAAATAAAATAAAATAAAATAAAATAAAATAAAATAAAATAAAATAAAATTAAACAAAATAAAATAAATTAGAATAAAGTAAAATAAAATAAATAAAATAAAATAAAATAAAATAAAGTAAAATAAAATGAAATAAACTAACATAAAAAATAAAAAAAAAATAAATTATTGTGTTGTGAAATTAAATGTTCATGAGTCATTTAAATTCAATTTTCTTTCAATTCTAATTTCTTTTCATATTAGTAACCTAAGTGAGCATAATATGAACAAATTTTTTGTTATTTTTATGTGTGTCACAATTCACTTTTGTGCTGACTTCTTACTTTAATTACGTTCGACTTTTTTGAGGTAAATTTTAACTTTTATGAAAGTAGATAAAAGATAAAAATCTAATTTAAATTTATTTTTTTTAAAAATTCATTTCATTTAATAATTCTGTAAAAATTGTGAGTGATTTTGTGAATTGTGAATATAGAGTTATTAAATTTTTTTTTTACATTTTTGGATCTGTTTACTCTAAAAATAGTTAATGTTCATTTAGGATGGCGTTTTTAATAGCGGAGGAAAAATTTGTTTTCCTTTTTTTTTTAATTTGCAAAGCGGTGTTTTTATACCTCCACACCGATTTGTCATTCCAATTGTTACACATCGAAAAATGAATTTGCGACCCTATAAAATGTATATATTCTTGATCCTTATAATAACTCGAGTCGGTATAGCGATGTCGGTCTATCCGTCTGTCTGTTGAAATCACGCTTACACACAAAATAAGCCATTTACCTGGGTAAGTTCTGATAATATTGTTTATCAATATTTCTAGCAGGTTGCTATCGTAAATGGGGTGAAACGCACTTTATTGTGTCAAGATGTAGCCTAAAATATGGAGACACCTCTATAAAAAATGTTACAAATTCACTGTGTTTGTTTTAATAATTTTGTATTAAGTTTATCAAATTGTTTACTTTGTCAAATATTTTGTTTACATTTGTTATAAAAAGTGCAATAAGTCTAGTAATGAATACAAAAGTTGAACCCAGGTGGAGGGTATCAAAGCCGAATTTAACACTTTTACTTTTTTTGTGTTTATGATTGTTCATCAATAAAAAATAAATTTATGATTTTTCATAAAAAAAAAAACTAAATAAAAGTATATTAAAACTACTAAAGACGGATGAATCAACTCGAAAGTGACGTTAAGTCATTGAGTATACAATTATAAAGGGGTGTAGAACCACCATTTATAATAAAAATTGAAAAAATCGCCAATATTTTTTACTTGCCTAAGCGTTTACAGTCTGTCTGTCTTTCCGTGTGCACGCCTGATTTTATTTGTTGGCCAAAGTTTTCTCGCTTAATTTTACAAAATGCACATTACCATTCAATTTACATGGCACACAAAAACCTGTTAACATTTAAACAAGGTCTTAAATAATTCTATATATTTCTTTGAAATATTTATTCACACCACAATGTAATAAATTTCTTGTTTATTATTGAAACAAGTTAAAGTTTGTTGTTAATGGCGAAGAAAAAATAATAAAATAAAATAGAAACTGCAAAGAAAAGTGCATCACAGTCAAAACAAACAAAGAGACCAAAGGAAAATTACAGTCTGTTTTACAAAACAGATACAATACAACCTAATGAAATGCTGTATAAAAGAAATTACACTCGACAAAAAAAAAATCACTGAAAAACTAGAAACAGACAATAAAAAATGTATTGCAACATTTACTTAGAACTTTTCAAAAACAACTAACTACACAGCAGGAGCAACAGATATCAATACAAATGGGCAAATACCTCAATATACATACATATATATTTTTTTTTGTTGAAAATAAATTTCAAATATGAAAAAAAAAAAAAAACAGAAATAATTAGTTTAAAAAACTTGAGGAAGGGCACGCGTCTTGCATGTTAAGTGTGTGTTATTTTTTTTTATATTTTTCTTAATGAATTTTTAAGAATGTTGTTGTTTACATCATTAATTACAATTTATATTAGATTTTTAGTATTCTCTACTACTTGTACTAGTGAAATGAACAAATGTTGTTGGATTTCTTCTACCATATTTATTAAGTAAAACCAAAACAAAAAAAATACACACAAAAAAACCAAAAAAAAAAAAAAAACTAACTGGGTCGTTTAGACAATGTTGTTTTGTGTAAATTAAAAATTTTTTTTTTGTTCGAAATTAAAATATTTTCGATTTTTTTTTCTCTTGTTCATTTTTTTAAAGTGTGTGTTAAGAGTATTTCGCTTCAATGAATGCTATTCAGGTCATAGCTTAATTCCATGGATAATTTATAGATTTATATCTTACCTCTTGTTGGTATTTACTCGTAAAAAAATTATTTACCAAAAATATGATTATTTCAAATGTTTAGAATATAAACTTAAGTATTATTAAATAATTGTGGTGATTAAGTTATGTGGTTTTTAGTTTATGAAACCAACAGAATTTACGAAATAAAATATTGTTAATTAATTGTAATTTTTAAAAGTTGTTTATTCAAAACTTATAACTTAAATCTTAATTATATACATAGGTGGCAGTTAATAAGCCCGCAAAAATAAGTAACAAATAATAAGCGAATAAAAAATAAAGAAATAAATTAAATAAATAAATAAAATTTATAAAACAAAGGAAATAAATAATATATATCAAATAAATAAAATAAATAATTAAAATGATACTGATCTTAGTCACGTAGAGCTAAAAACAATATGGAAAATTGTAAACGACCAAAAAAGAAATATTTATTTATAGTCTCGAAAAATTTACAAAAAAAAATTAAGAAAGTTATAGTTGGCCTAGACCGACTAGATGATATCCGATATCATGAGGTAATACGATATAGAAAATAAACATCAACCCAATTTGAGTGCCATTAATAATTTGTTGACTGTCCATATAAAAAAGTTCATATCGACGGTTATTTTTATAAGGGGACTAGGTCGGAAAATTGGCCGATCTTGCCCATATTTCTTCAAGTCATATATTTTCTGCAAAAACATATGCAAATCAAATTTGCAAAAAAAATTAGCAATCTTTTTTATTTTTATTTTTATAGATTTAAGTGAAGATCGGGAAGCAGCTTTATATGAGGGCTATGTCTGAGAATGGTCCTACAGGCTTTAATTTTGTTTATTATATACAAACACGATATTTTACCGAGATCTATATGATAATTAGATCTTAAGGCAATTAAAGTGGATCTCTTGGAGGTCATTTGTTTGGCGACAAGGTATTATAATTCACTGATTTTCACGAATTTGAATAGCGTTCGTTCTATGGCCGACAGATAGCTATATACCAAATTTCGTTAAAATATATATATATAGTTGGCACCTGTAGTTTGATTCAGAGGTTTACCGACAGACGGAAAGAAAGACAGACAGACGGACAGACGGGCGGAAATCGCTTAATTGACACAGAAAGTGATTCTGAGTCTAAGTCTAGTATTTTTGATAATTACAAACATCAGCACAGTCATGGATTTTGGAATGTCCTGTGTATAATTTTTTGAAGGGTAACCGATTCTATACAGCTTGGAATTTTCCCAAAAAGTTACAACTGATCTTATGTGGGAAGCATAATTTATTGATTTTTAAAGATTTTAATTGTAACCTTAGCTTGATTGGATCCGAAAAGTATTTTGCCGTGACGATGGCATTTTTCTGTAAATTTCTAAAGCGCTTGATCCTTATAACAAGCGATCACGATCACACTCCCCATAGGTCACTTAGGGTGCTAATTTTTGCAGAAAATCTTTTCTTTTTATCACATCTATTTTATATTTTAAATTAAAAATGTAAATGTCATGGATCTTGAGATTTCAATAATTTTAAAAAATTTCTGAAAAACCATGAATTTTCTCCGAGGTTGTTGTAAATCTAAATTTATATTTTGTGTGTGTATCTGTAATTCTGTTTTTTTTTCACAAAAAAAGTATCTTTTTATTTAAAAAGTAGTTTTTCTTAATAAGAGCAACTTTTTGAAAAAGTACATGTTCTTAAAAAAGTAACTTTTCATAAAAAGTCATTTTTTTAAAGTCGGTTTTCTGAAAAAGGTACTTTTTCTACAAAAATTAGGTTTTCTTCAAAAAGTACATTTTCTAAAAAAGTATCTTTTCTTAAAAAGATACCTTTTCTTAAAAAAATCCCTTTTCAACAAGATGTACCTTTTATTAGAATCATTAATTATCTGAAAGTAATTTAAAAAATTTACATTTTCTTAAAAAGTGTAAATTTTCTTAAAGAAGTATTCCCTCTTCTTAAAAAGATGTCTTTTCTTTAAAAGCTACCTTCTCTTAAGAAAGATAATTTTCTTAAAAAAATACCTTTTCTTAACAAACGAATTTTTCTTAAAAAAGTACCTTTCTTAAAGAGTACCTTTTCCTAAAAAAAGTAAGTTTTATTAAAAATTAAAATTTTCTTAAAAAGTGAAATCTTCGTAAAAATATAATTTTCTTAAAAAAGTAAATGTTTTTTAAAAATTGCCTTTTCTTTAAAAAGTGTCCTGTTAAAAAAAAATCGTTTCTTCAAAAGTATTATTTCTTAAAAAGATACGTTTTCAAACTACAATACCTTTCCTCTTAAAAATGTACCTTCTCTTAAAACGTACCTTTTTGTTTCTTCTTAAAAATTTTTTTTTTTTCCTAAAAAGTACCTTTTCTTAAAAACTACCTTTTCCCAAAAAAGTACTTTTTCTTAAAAAACATAATTTTTCCATAATTTTTTCTAAAAAATAACATCAATTTTTCTTTTTTTTCTTAAAAAGGTACATAAAAAAGTACATTTATTAAAAAAATACCTTTTCCTCAAAAAGTATCTTTCTTTAAAAAGTAACTTTTCTTGCAAAATAATTTTTCATAAAAAAGTACCTTTTCTCAAAAAATATCATTAATTTTTCTTTTTTTCTTAAAAAGGTACATAAAAAAGTACATTTATTAAAAAAATACCTTTTCTTCAAAAAGTACCTTTCTTTAAAAAGTAACTTTTCTTTCAAAATACTTTTTCATACTAAATTAGCGTTGTTTTAAAAGTACTCGTACCATTTCTTAAAAAATACCATTTCTTCAAAAGGTACCTTCTCTTTTATTATTTTAGTGTTTATTCCAGAATGTAGTTTATAAAACAAAAATAAATTGCCTCAGCGCCACTTGGACTTTATTGAGGCGAGCTGGCAAAGTTACAGATTCTCAATTTTATATTAATAAAGACTCACATTATGTGAAAAGAAAAAAAATATTAAATTATTGCAATAACAATATTATATAATAAATTTATTTTAAACTATTATATTAAATTAATTATAAGAGAAACGTTTCTAAATTATGGAGCAAATACTCTTTCACTCTATTCTTAAAGACAGAAACTTTTCTATACTTCTTATATCTTGAGGAAGTTTATTAAATTCAAAAAAGTACCTTTCTTAAGGAGTATATTTTCTTGATTATATTTGCTTAAATAAGTACATTTTATTAAAAATTAAAATTTTTTAAAAAAGAAAATCTTCGAAAAAAAAAAAATATAATTTTCTTACAAAAGTATTAAAAAAAAAAAAGAAACAATATTTTCTTTAGAAGTACTATTTCTTAAAACAAAATACGTTTTCATAATAATGTACCTTTACTCTTCAAAAAGTAGCTTTTCTTAAAAACAGATTTTGTCTTAAAAAGTAAATTTTTATGTTTTTCTTAAAAAAAATATATTAATTTTTCTTTTTTCTTAAAAAACAACATTTTTAAAAAAATGTAATTTTAAAAAAGGTACTTTTTTAAAAAAAGTCAAAAAAGTAACTTTTTTTTTTAAAAAAAGTACACTTCAGTTTTCCTACTTAAAAAAATACTTTTTCCTAAAAAGTACCTTTTCTTAAAAAGTACATTTTTTTTTCTTAAAACAATTTTTAAAATTTTTCTTTTTTTTCTTAAAAAAATACCTTTTTTAAATAATTTACTTTTAAAAAAGTACTTTTTTAAAAAAAGTCAAAAAAGTACCTTTTTTAAAATAAGTACCTTTTCTAAAAAAGTACCCTTTAAAAAAAGTTCCTTTTTTAAAAAAAGTGCTTTACTTTACTTTTAAAAAAGGTACTTTTTAAAAAAGTCAAAAAAGTACCTTTTTTAAAATAAGTTCCTTTTTAAAAAAAAGTACCTTTTTTAAAAAAGTAAATTTTTTTAAAAAATACCTTTTTTTAAAAAAGTATCTTTATTAAAAAAGTACCTTTATTAAAAAAGTAACTTTATTATAAAAGAACCTTTCTTTAAAAATTACTTTTTCTTGAAAAATACCTTTTCCTAAAAAAGTAGCTTTGTTTTAAAAGTACCTTTTCTCCAAAAATAACTTTTCTTAAAAAAACAGTTTTCACTAAAAAGTACATTTCTTAAAAAAAATATAATTTCTTAAAAAAATATATTCATAATTTTCGAACGAGCAACTATGGTGCCTAGCTACTGACTAGTATAACATAAGATTCCATTAAGAAGTTCAAGTTGATGATGTAGTAAAATTTAGTTTTATAAAAAAAATAAATCTTTCATTTTGAATTTAATTTTTCTTTTAATTGTTATTTCTAAATTTTGTGGTTATAAAAAATATCGTCTATTAAAAAAACATAATATAATTTCTGCAACGTTATTAACAAACAAATTTATTTTAATAATTTTTTTAAATTTTTTTAAATAAAAATATTATTTAAACTCAATATTTTCTCATATTAAATCCTTCCAAATAAAACACTCTTCTATATTTGGTTAATTATTATTTTTCAGAGGGAATGAATTCCAAAAATTTTCAAATTATATGGCATTTTTCATCATATGAGTAGATGCAATTCTTTTTCACCTTAAATTTATTTAGGAATAGCAAATCCTTTATGTTATTAAAGGTTTTAATGCTTCTATAAGTTCAGAAACTTGTAAGTAAATATAGGAATGTATCTTTAATATTTTGTTGGTATTATTATTTTTTGTTTTTGTTTTGATTATTTTCTATTTATATCTTTTATTTGTTCAACGTAGCACAAACCAACGACGCTGTCGCTTTTTTTTTGTCATATCCGGCGATTTTCATTCATAATTGATTTTGACATATAAAATATCAACATAAAAAAAAAAATATGTCAATATCTTGCATACCGAAATTACCGTTAATCAATCAAATGCACATAATAATAGATATAAATATTGATTATTGTTGCAAAAAGTATTATCTTGTGCGGAATAAACTCATATTGTATTAGGAAATATTCAAGGTTTATTGTGTTTTGTTATTTAAATATATGAAGAAGAAGATTACGAAAACATTTACAAAAACACTAACATCCATCTAAGTTCAATACTATAAAATTGGTTTTATTAGGATTTTCGATTATTTTTGTTGATTCGCAGATGGATGTGTGTTCTTTTGTAGTTTTACCAAAAAGAAAAAAATATGGTTGATTATAAAAAAGTTCAATGACATTCTTTACTCAATTTTTATTAATTAAGTATGTGAGTTCATATTGGCAAATCAATTATTTTTTTAATTTATTTATTTTAAATTATATTGTGATCGAGGTCGTTGTGTGGATAATTAAACAATGCTGTTTTCTTTAGGTCAAAGACTTTCCCAAAAGAGGTTTATATTGCTGGGTTTATTTGGTTTGAAGTGTTAACATAATGAAAATTTAGTTGTTTTTTTTTTTAATTAAAGTTTATTTAGTATTGAATATTTAGTTTTTTTTTAAATTTATCAGTAAAAGCTTTATTCATATATCTGATCCTTTTACCGCTACAAGGAGCTTAGAGGCTCAAAAGCTTTAGCTACAGTTTTTATATTTTGCCAATTTTTAAAATTAGAATTCTCATCTCTAATGATGGTGACAATCTTGAGTAGGTCTCTTTTTCGAAAGTAAACAATTGAAATTAATAAAAATTAGCCATCTTTGCCGTTCAATTTTGTAGTGCTTAAAAGTTTATTTGCATTATATTTTTTCAAAATATGTAGCCTACTTTTAGGATTTTTTAAACATTTAATTGAAATTTTCGGAAGTGGATAAAAATAACTTCTCTTTAGAAGTTATAAGTCAAATTAATAAAATTATATTGACATTCACCCCTGTTCTTGAAACCACTATCACAAAAAAAACTCGTAAATGAAAAAATTCTTAAATCTACGATTTTTTTGCTGTTCTCTAAATTCAATAAGAATATTTTTTTTCGTTTTAATTCACATAGGAAAGGCTTTGTGAAATCAAAACAAATGCCATTTTTTTCTACTAAGCAGGTCTTAAGAGACAAAGGAACTATTTGATTTTTAAACTCTAACATGTTTTTTATTGAACCTTGCCATTATTTTAAAAAATTAGACATTAATTTTATGAAAAAAAAAAATGATTTCAAAAAACGTCTACATTTTGCGCTGATTTAAAAAAAAAAGTCGTAATAAGTGGTCGATGTTAATAAAACACACTTTTTGCGATGATGCTGTTCTATAACTATAATAAAAACTTTTTATTTACACAATCTATTTTCCTTTATAATTTTTTCAATTATAACATAGATTCTTTATGCACTAGTTATTGCAAATAAAGGAATTAAAAAAATTTTTTTCATCAAATCACATATTTTTATTTATTTGCATATGTTCGAAACAGTAGTGATGCCAGTCAAATCCAATTTATTTGAATATTAAAATTTTTTTTGGTGATGCCTAACTTTTTAAAAATAGAAAAGTCATTTTTAATTGAATGAAATTGAAGAACAAAAACAATTAAATGAAGTTATTTTAAAAGAAAAATTTTTCTTTATACTTTTTCTATAAACTTAAGAAAAAACATGCACAAAATACTTAAAAGTTTTTTGTGAAACTGAATAAAGAACCATATGGCATCTCGGTTTCTAGATAACATATGTTCTTAACTCAAACATATGGTTCTTAACTCAAACATATGTTTCCATTAAATAAATAAAAAAAGTGGTTTCAAGAAACCCAAAATTTCAATTTCATGTGATTTTAAATTCACTCTTATTCAAATAACAACGTTTCAAGAACAGGGCTGATTGTATTTTGTTTTAGAAACGATTAATTATATCCTATACCCCTTTGTGGACGGGGTATAATTAGTATATGCTGCCGGTTGTAACTACCGAAAATATTTGTCGAGAACCACCTTTTATAATACCGATTGACTCAGAATCATTTTAGTGATGTCTGTCTGTCCGTCCTTCCGTCTATGTCTGTCTATAATCAAATTACGGGCCGAAGATATGAATATAACAATCTTTATTGAAATTGTAAAAATTCAGTGAGTTTTCGGACTTAGCCGCCATATGACTACCACGAGATCCAAATTAATATGGATGTTTTAATATGTATGTTTATTATGCCTTCTGTATCGATTTAGAGAAGTCCATCCTTCCGTCGCTCTCTATCTGTCTGTGTGTCCATGCAGACTTTGTACTCAACCTACAGGTCGAAAATATGAATATATTTTGATGAAATTTTGTTTACAAATTTTTCTCATACATAGCATAAACGTTATTGAAATTTACTGAAAATCGGTGCTTGTTCGACCTAGACCCCTTTGAGATTGACTTAAATTGTCCTAAGATCCAAGTTATCATATAAATCAGGGTCAAATTTGCTTTATATATGTTTAGTACACCCATTAATAAGTACTCTAAAACTAAACCCTGTAGGACCATGTTCTGTCATAGTCCCCATATAAAGCTTCTTTTCCGATCTTCACATAAATTAGTTAAAAAACAAAAAAAATTTGCAGAGATTTTTCTAAAATTTGGTTTGCATATGTTTTTGCAAGAAAACAAGTGACTTTAACAAATATGGTTCATGTTTCGACCCAGTCCCCATATAAAAATACCATGCGATATAATCTTTTTCCTATCTGCAGGCAAAAAAAAAAAAATAACTCAAATTTGGTTTATGCTTATTTTCTATATCCAATTAGTTGGACCTCAGACTCATTTTCTAAATGCATGGTAAAGAGTATCGTATAGTCGGTCTAGACCATTAATAATTGTGAGCCATAATTGTGAGCCAATAATTTTTAATGAGTTTACTTTTGTTTAGGGGGAATAACCCACACCATTTTGAGAAACATTGTAAACAAATAAGTCTTTTTAAGAAAAACCCACGAAAATATCTTTTTACAAGTCACCTTTGATAAAATCAAACAACGTTTTTAAGATCTTTTAACTAGCAACCAGAAATATTGTCAGAAATTAGACTTAGATCATTTAAACTACTGCTAAAAAAATAGAGGAAGATATTTATGGTTTTGTTCATGTATATGGGGCGTTTCATGTCAAGTGATCCAACTTTTGAAACCGATGTCTTCCGATCGGGATGAAATTTGCACCAAGGTTAGTCCTATTGGATAGTAGTTCAGACACAATTTTTCAATAAGATCGGTCCAGAACTCTCTGAGTTAGAGGTCAAAATTTACCATATTTACCAAACAGGTGTTTTTTCTCATCCGTGTAACTTTTTACCCATTGTACCTAGCAAAATTTTGACTTGTTTTGAAAATCAAAAATTTTTTTTGATTTTCGAGCGGTGCCATCGATTTTTATCGCAGCATCGAATCTGTTCTTCAGTTTTTTCAATGTTTTCCGGATCGGAAGACATCGGTTTTAAAAGTTGGATCACTTGACATGAAACGACCCATATATACTAATTATTTTTATTATCTGTTATTGTGTTGATAAAATGCTAGACTTCACATTAATCGATAAATTAATATTTTTGTAGGTCTCTATTTTTTTTTTTTTTTTTGTAGATCTTATCTTTAGCAGTGTTCCTCAAAGCAAAATTATTGCTTAGTTATTGGTTAGTTATTTTTAAGAATTAAATTAATAAATAGAAGTGATCTATTAAAACTGCAATGGGTAATTTCTTGTGTATGTAATTTGAATACAAATGTGTGTTGATAATATTGTTCTTTCTGCAATTGGGGAAAAATATTTTAACTACATCCGGAAATAAAAGCCACACTTTACTATTTTGAAGCCTAGATTGTAGTTTTCTCATAAGCACTTTATATTGACCTCTCTGGAAGTAGTTTAAACCCAAACTCAAAGAAGTTCTTCCGTTGGAAGCCATGAAAAAGTCATTATTTTAGCAATTTTTTTTAAGGGGGATAATAGATGTTTGGAAAAATTTGAAAATTGTTATTATTCTTTATTTGGTAGATATTTAAAAATTTTTCTAATTTTATTAAATTTTTTTTTTAAATTTAAAAAAAATAAAATTTTTTTTAAATATGAAAAGAAAATTAAATTTCTAAAATTTTCCAAATCTACTCTCCAAAATATAAAATTTTTGAACATATAAATTTCTAAAATATTTCAATATTTTCAAAATTTAAAAAATTTTTTATTTAAAAAATTTAAAATTTTTTTAAATTTTAATTTATATAATTTTCCAAATTTATTTTTTTTCAATATTTATAATTTATATTTTTTTCAATTTAAAAAAAAATATTTTTAAATTCTTAAAATATATCAGAATTTTCAAAAATTAAAATTTTTTAATTTAATTTTTCAAATTTTTTCAATTGTTTTTTTTTTAATTTATAATTTAAATTTATAAGATTTTCGAAAATTAAACTTGCCTTAATTTTACATAATTTTAAATATTTTTGTATTGTAAAATTTTAATTTTATAGAATTAAAAAAAAAAAAATGATTATTTTTTTTTAATTTTCCAGAATTATAATTTTTCTATAATATTCAAAAAATTTAATTTTGAATATTGTAATACATAAATTTTTAAAAAAAATTCAAAATTTTCAATAAATGATATTTTTTCATTTTCGAAAATTAAAATTTATTTTATTTTAAAAATTTTAGATTTTCTAAAAATTTTTCATATATAAAATTTCAACAATTAAAATTGCTTCAATCTTCCAAAATTTAAAATTTTTAATAAAAAAAAAATTTAATTTAAAAAATTTAAAATTTTCAAAATTTAAAGTTTTTTTAATTTTCCAAATTTTAAATTTCTTAGCTGTTGGTTAGTTAAATTTGGTTAAGTTTCAAAAATTTTCCAAATCTACTATTCACAATTTTAAATTTTTTAACATATAAATTTCTAAAATATTTCAACATTTTCAAAATTTAAAACATTTTTTATTTAAAAAATTTTAAATTTTTTTAAATTTTAATTTATATAATTTTCCAAATTTATTTTTTTTCAAAATTTATAATTTATATTTTTTTTTTCAATTTTCAAAAAAAAATATTTTAAAATTTTTTACCAATATAGTTTCTTAAATATATCTGAATTTTCCAAAATTTTAATTTTTCAAAAACAATTTTTTTTTAAAATTTATAATTTAAATTTATAAGATTTTCAAATAATTTTCATAATTATAAATATTTTTATTGTGTAAAATTTTAAGTTTATAGAATTAAAAAAAAAATTATTAATATATTTTATTTTAATTGTCCAGAATTATAATTCTTCTCAAAATTTTCAAAAAAATATAATTTTAAATATTGTAATATAAAAATTTTTAAAAAATTTCAAAATTTTCAATAAAAGATATTTTTCATTTTCGAAAATTAAAATTTATTTTATTTTAAAAATTTTAGATTTTCTAAAATTTTTTCATATATAAAATTTTCAACAATTAAAATTGCAATCTTCCAAAATTTAAAATTTTTAAATAAAAAAAATTTTAATTTTAAAAATTTAAAATTTTCAAAATTTTAAAAAATTTCAAATTTTCAAAATTTAAAAATTTAAAATTTTCAATATTTGAAGTTTCTCTAATTTTCAAAATTTTAAATTTCTTAAAGTTTTAAAATATTATATTCTAAAATATTTCAAAATTATAAATTTGTAAAATTCGCCGAAAATTTAAATTTCTTTAATTTTTCAATACATTACATTTATATTAAAATTCAAAATTTCTTTAATTTTAGATTTCTAAAATATTTCAAATTTATAAAAAAAAAAATATCAAAAATATTAATTAAATTTAATATATGTTTCAATAATATAAATTTCTTTAATTTTTAAATTTACAAATTTTATAAAATTTAAATTTCTAAAATTTTTCAAAATTTAAGTTTTTTAATATAAAACATCTAGAATTTTTGAAAATTTTAAATATGTAATATTTAAGAAAATTTAAATTTTAAAATTTCCCAAAAATTCTCAAAAACTTAAACAAATATAAATGTCTTTAATTTTACAAAATTTACATTTCTATAATTTACAAAGATTTAAAATTTTCAAAAATTTTAAAAGTGCTTTAAAATGATTGCCAAATTCAAAAAATTTGAATTTTCCAAAATCTTAAATATCTAAAATTACATATTTTCCAAATTTTATAAAATGTAATTTTTTTGCAATTCCAAAATTTTATTTTTTTTTTTATTTAATTTATAAAATTTTCCAAAAATTTTGTATACCTTTTATTTTCAAAAGCTTAAAATTTCTCTAATCGTCAAAATTTTAAATATCTTTAATTTTTAAAAAATTTTATTATAAATTTTTATTATAATAATAAATTATAAATAATAAAAATTTTAATTAAAAAAATTGGATGGTTTTTTATTTCTTGAAATATTAATAGTTTTTAAAAATTTACGTTACTCTCATTCTCCAAAATTAAAAATTCCTAAAATTTCAAAGTTGTAATTTTTTAAAATTTTTAAAATTTTAAATTTCTTGAATTTTTAAAATATTGGAATATCTTAATTTATTTAATTTTCCAATATATTATATTTTTTCAAAATTTCTTTAATTACTTTAAAATTACTTTAATATTAAAAATCTTAAATTGCTAAAATATTCAAAAAATCTTAATCTATAATATTAAGTTAGGCTATTTTTTGTGACTGATGTTTTGTTCTACCGTTTTATCCCGATATTGACCAAACGTATATTATTTGAAACGTATTTCTTTTTAGTCGTTTTGCAGGTTGCATTTAAGGTTGTTACTAACACATACATAAAATTATACAATGCTATGTGTGTGTAGTAAATTTGTTAATGTGTTTGTAATAAAACCGAGTTTATTTTTTGTGTTGATTTGTGAATTGGCTATAATTGATTAGCATACTTTAAGGGTCTTTATTTAATGAAAAAAAAAAAAAATAAAATTTCCTAGAATTTGCGCTCGAATTTCGAGGGCTGGAATCTGCTAGTTAAAATTAGTATTTGAAAAATTAAATTTCTTATAATTTTTTAAATTTTAAATGTTTTAAAAAATTTAAGTTTCTAAAATTTTCCAAACTTAAAAAATTTTTTTAATTTAAAATTTCTTTAATTTGCAAAAATTTTAAATTTCCAAAATTTTTAGTATATAATATATAAAAAAATCGAATTTTTCAATTTAAGGTTTATTATATGTATTTAATTTTCAAGATTTAAAATTTACAAAAATTTTAATTTCTTTCAATTTTAATTTTCAAAAATTTTTAACTTTAAAATATCTTTAATTTCAAACTGGAATTTTCCAAAATTTGAATTCTGCTAAATTTTTAAAAAATTGTAAATTTTCTCTAATTAAAAATTTTCTAAAATTAAAAATTTTTCTGAAATTATAAATTTTCAAAATTTTCAAAAATTTGAGTTTTTTTATTTCCAATTTTTTTTTGTTTTTTTTCCCCAACAATTAATTTTCTAATATTTTCAAAAATTGTAAATTTTCTAAATTTAAAATTTTTTTCTGAAATTATAAATTTTCGAAATTTTCAGAAATTTGAGTTTTTTATTTCAATTTTTTTTTTGTGTTTTTTATTTTCCCAACAATTAATTTTCTAATATTTTCAAAAATTGTAAATTTTCTAAATTAAAAATTTTCTAAAATTAAAAATTTTTCTGAAATTATAAATTTTCTTAATTTTCAGAAATTTAATTTTTTTATATCCAATATTTTTTTGTGTTTTTTATTTTCCCAACAATTAATTTTCTAATATTTTGAGAAAATTGTAAATTTTCGAAATTAAAAATTTTCTAAAATTAAAAATTTTTCTGAAATTATAAATTTTCTAAATTTTCAGAAATTTAATTTTTTTTATTTCCAATATTTTTTTGTGTTTTTCATTTTCCCAACAATTAATTTTCTAATATTTTCAGCAAATTGTAATTTTTTTTTAATTATAAAAATTTTTAATATCATTAATTTTAAAAATCTAAAAATTTTTTACAAAAATTATAAACAAACATTTTTTTAATATTGAAAGTTTTTAAAAATTTTTGTTGCTTTATGAATTATAATTTTATAAATTTTCAAAATTTTCAGAAATTTAATTTTTTTATTTCCAATTTTTTTTTGTGTTTTTTATTTTCCCAACAATTAATTTTCTAATATTTTCAGAAAATTGTAAATTTTCTAAATTAAAAATTTTTCTGAAATTATAAATTTTCTAAATTTTCAGAAATTTAATTTTGTTTATATCCAATTTTTTTTGTGTTTTTTATTTTCCCAACAATTAATTTTCTAATATGTTCAGAAAATTTTAAATTTTCTTTAATTATAAAAATTTTTAATATCATTAATTTTAAAAATCTAAAAATTTCAAAAAATTATAAACAAACATTTTTTTAATATTGAAAGTTTTAAAAAAATTTTGTTGCTTTTATTGTCCAAAATTTTATAAATTAATAAAATTTTCAAAAAAATTTTAAATATATGTATATTTCTTTAATTTTAATTTATAAAAATTTATGTTTTAAAAATTTTATATTATGTTAAACTTCAAAATTTAAAATTTTTCTAAATTTAAAATTTTTACAGAATTTCAAAATTTTAATTTAAAGTTTTTTATTTATTTAATTTTCTAAATTATACATTTTTTTTTATTTTTCCAAAATTAAATTTCTTTAATTTACCAAAGGTTTCAATTTATTTTGTTTTCAAAATTATTATTTTTTCATCTCCAAAATTTCAAAATTTCTTTATTTTACAAAACTTTAATAATTGTTCATGTTATTATTTTATAAAAATGTTTATTAATATTTTTAATGCCGCTAATAAAAAAATTGAGCAACTCTGGCTAAATATAAAACTAGTTCGATACACATTATTAGATGTTAATATCATTCTTCACAAATGTGTACTGCAATAATTTAAAAAATAAAAAACACCTGTTGCCCCGTAACACAATCAAAAACATTTTCATATACATTTTGTATAAGCAACAATATTCAAAATAAACAATCATTAAGAACAAAATTATTTGCTTAACCTACACACACACACACACACACACACACAAACTTACCATTTCTTTCGAAAAAACCCTCAAGTGTTTTGAATAACATTAGGAAAAAAATGGTTAGAAGGAAAGAAAGTTTAAATGTAAATAATAAAATATTCATGGAAATGATTAAGTCATTGCAAAATCTCTTTTTACATTCAACAAAGGAATATATTGTATATTAAAGGTAACTGGTTATAACAAGAACAAAAAATATTTTTTTTTAATATTCTTCCAAGTAAAGGATATGATGGATGGATGGATGAATGGATGGATGGATGCCTTATGCACTTTCAACAATATAAATATTGATCAAACAATAACATGTTCAACAATATGTAAACAAAGTCTTTTATAAGAGTTATAAACATGAAATGTGAGTGTGTGTGTGTGTGTGTTTGTGAGTTTTTTTCCTATTGAATTTGGTTATATATTACTATTTTCTTCATGTTTTATAAGAAAGGTTTATAAGAAGGTGTAACCGTTTGTAAACTTTTATAAGACTTCAGTGGCAATATTATTTTATTCAAATTATTAATATAGAAATGACCATAAAAATGTTGTAATTGTTTACAATATTTCAAGCAACTATTTTGCGGTTTCACTGTTTTAAGTGTTTAATAAAAATCTCAAGTTTACTTTTGTTTACCATTTTTTTAAGAATTTTGTCAATTTTAACATCTAAATATTAAAGACTTGTTTTCAAGGGCTATAAATTCCACAAAAATATCAACTCTTAGTAAAATTTTCATATTAAATTTAAGCAAACTTTCTCAAATAAAATTTACATTAGCTTTTGAACCAGTCTAAGCTGTTTTTAGATGTGAGTTTAAAAGCTTTTTTTCAATACTTTCAGTAAAAGATTCACTATAACCCAATAAAAATTTAAGGCTCAATGGTTAACAAATAAATATTTATTCATTTTCATCAAAAATTTGCAAAAGCTGTTGCAGTTTTTAAATTTCTTTAATGATTTATTTAAAATATAAATAAATACTCTCACATTTGCAGATATAAATTATTTTAATAAGCTTTTTCATGATTCACAAGTTTTTAAGATAGGAACTTATTACTATTTAAAAGCTTTCTTGAAGAACGGCTTACAAGTGAAAATAATAACTTTAAAATTTTATTAAACTTTTGGTAATAGCTTGAGTGTATCAATAAAGCCCTAAACACATAACGGTGAGTTGCGAGTGCGAGAAAAAACGAGAATGAGGCAGTATGATTTTTTCTATATGTGGAAGCGAGATCGATAGTAAAGCTTTTTTGTGTGGCGTTGCCAACTTAGGTTGTAAAAAAGCTCGCAAGGGAAATAGAATTGTGTCTATTTTCTGTGCGAGAAAAATCAGATGACAGGAGAATCAGCTGATAGGTTTTAAACGCGATGCCTACTATAGTAATTACTTTCTTTAACTCGTTAATAATTTCGATTTTATTTAATTTGTTATATTTATTGTTTGTTATATGAACAGCTTTGTATACAATTGACAATTGAATTATGTTTGACAGTAGGACAATCAGCTGTTCGAAAGCATTTTGATGATTTTGTAAAAGCACATGCAAAAAGCTTAGTTTTTACTCGCACTCGCAACTTGCCGTTATGTGTTTAGGTTTTTTTTTTTATTTTTTTTTTTATTTGTTTATTTATTTATTTAAGACTAGCAACTGTTTATGTGCAAAAGCTTTTGCATTTTTGAAATTACTTTATTGACACATTTAAAAATTTTTTTTAATCTAATTAAATAAAAAAAATTTGAGTGGCCTTGTGGCATTGTTGCAAAAGCAATTTTTGTATTATAAAATTTTTTAATTTTTTTATATTTTATTTTGCTGCCCTTAACCTTCAAAATAAAAAATTAAAAATCCGTTGTAAACCGTTATAAAAGCACTTCTTAAAAAAGTTAATTTTATTGTCCTTAACCTTTACAGTCTATAAAAAAAATAAAGCAATTTTTAAGACATAAAAAATTAAGTTTGTTTTCCGTAAGCCTTACATTAAAAAAAAAAAATAAAAATATTTATACAAAATGCTATAAAATTATTTCCTGTAAAAAAATTTTTTTTTGCCCTTATTGTTTGCGCCCCTAATTTTTAAATTAAAGAGAAACATAATAATTTTTTTATGGAGCCCTTCTTATAATTTAACAGTTTTTTAACTGACTTTTTTTTTAAGAATTTTGTTTTGAATTCTTTAAACTTTCTATTCCAAATTAAAAAAATGGTTTCGCAAAATCCTATAAAAGTATTTCATATTATTGTAAAAATATAATAAGTTTTTTTAAATTTAAAATTGATGGCCTAACCCAAATTAAAAAAATAAATTAATAAATAAATTTTTTTTTTAAGTAAAATTAAATCAAATCAATTCTTATATTATATATTATAAAAGCTTTTCTTATCTATAATATTAATAGGTAAGACGATTTCATGTGACCGATGTTTTGTTAAATAGTTTTATCCCGATTTTGACCAAACGTATATTATTTGAAAGGTATTTCTTTTTAGCTGTCCACCAGACTTACAGATTTTTAAATTTTAAAATCTTTTTGGAGTAAAATGCATTTAGTTGTTGCTACTAACACATTAATAATTTAAAAAGTTTTGAATTGTGGCTAAAATTGATTAGCATACCTTTAGGGTCTTTATTAAATAAAAAATAACATCTACTAGAATTTGCACTCGAATTTTGAGGGCTGGAATCTGCTAGTATTATAAAAATATAATACCTAGCTTTATATTTTCAAAAATTGAATTTTATTCCCCTTAATCAGTTAAAAAAATAAATAAATAATATAAAAAGTTTTTATGCAAAATTCTATTAAAGCATTGCTTATGTTATAAAAAAATATTACCTGACTTAAAAAATTAATTTTGTTACCTTAGCCCTTAGGTTCTTAATCTTTAACAAAAATGTCTACGCAAAAACCTATAAAAAAATGCTTCTTATAATATAAAAATACACTAATGCCGGTTTTCTCAATGTATCTTCAAACTGCCTGTTACTTAACCAGGACATAAATTTATTGGACTGATAAACTGCCGGTTAACAATTTTGGTTTTCTCAATGTACCTACAGAAACATTTTTTTCAGTTGGTAATGCCTCTCAAAATACGTATGAAAGTTGGGAGAATTATTTTCAGTTGGCAATGCCTCTCAAAATTGATATGAAAGTTTGGGAGAATAATTTATCTGTACGATAAATAAATAACTGGCAGATGAGTGCCGGTTAGCTTTGCGACAAAATAGAAGTAAACCAGACATTGAGAAAACCATATTCCTTTAATCGGCAGTTTCTCGTTGGGATAAAAGATAATCGCCTATTGAGAAAATGGGCATAAATGTTTCTTATTAAAATTTTTCTTTTTTTGCTATTAACCGATAACCCCTTTCCTAAAAAAAAGAAAGAAAACAAAATATTTTTTTTATGGTTTTTTATACCCTCACATCACTGTGCAGAGAGTCATTCCATTTGTCACTCATCGAAAATTTAATAAGCAAGTTGATATAGCGATGTCCGTCTGTCCGTCCGTCCGTCTGTCTGTTAAAATCACACTCATCCACAAAATAAACCATTAACCTGGGTAAAGTTAAGATAATATTGTTTATCATTATTTCGAGCAGGTTGATATTGAAAACGGGGTAAATCGGCCGTCATTGTGCCAAGATATATACTAAAATGTGGATACGCCTCTAGAAAATTATATAAATTCAGTGTATTTATTGTAATAATTCAGTATTAAGTTTGTTTACTTTCTCCTTGCACTGAATTTAAATAATACAATAAGTTCAGATATTAATGTAAACGTAAAACTCAGGTGGAGGGTTTCAAAGATTCGACATAGCCGAAGCTGACACTCTTACTTATTTAAAAATTAATGTAACCCTTAAAAAAAGTTAAAAATAAAAATGTATATTATATATACATTAGGGTGGCCCTTCATTATATGGACGGGGAAAAAAGGTGTTCGAATTTAAAGTTTCACCCCCTAGAAATTTGCGAATAGCAAAAAAGAAGAATGAGAAATAAAAAGTTTAGAAATGTTAAAGAAATATTAATCCAAAATAGTTATCCAATAAACATTATTAATAATCTAATTGGTAAAGCAAATAGAGACCAAACTGGGGAAATTGACAAGATTAACACATCTGGTAACACCAAACAATTTTACAGGCTGCCGTTTATTCCAAAACTTACACAAAACTCACAGCTAAAGGAAATAAAAGACAACGAAAATGTTTCAATAGCACACAAACCAAACAAAACAAAACAATTAACGCACTATTTACAAGAACAAAAACTAAAATAGAAAAAAATACACCAAAGCAACAGTGTGTATGAAATTAAATGTGTAGGAAAGGAAGACGAAGAGTGTGGAAAACTTTACATTGGCACTACAAAACGAAGCTTAGGGACGAGAATAGCTGAACACGAAGCTGATATTAAAAAGGGTAGATTAACAACTGTACTTGCAGTCCACTGTATCGAGAATGATCATAATATAAATACTAATGATGTGAGAATATTAAATAAGAGAAAAGTCCAAAATAAGCGCTACACATTGGAAAGTCTACGAATTCAACAAAAATCAAAATATGTAGTCAACAAAAGATAGGATTTAGATAATATTAATGCAATATACGTCATAGCAATAAATTAGTTTTGGTCTACTACTGTTATACGTAATATTAAAGAAGAAATAACAGTGACATTTTTATTTATTTTTTCAATTATATTATTTAAAAAAAAAAAAAATTAAATTGTGTTTTATGTCGTAAATTTTTATTGTGTAAAACTTTTTGTTTTGGGAAAAAAAAACTAATGTGAAAATTGACGAAAGAATATTTGTTAGTTGTAATTTATTGTTGTTTATCATTGATGTTGTCTTAAAGCTAATGTATTACTCTCTCTATTTAATTTTATAATGTTGCCAGATTAAATAAAATTCATCCCTGAAGATGCTGGAAAATAACCAGAGAAACGTCAGAGTTTGAAAATTAAATAAATAGTCTTTAATAATAGTCTTTATCTTAATAGCCTAGCGTTGCGGAAAAAAATTATATGACCCCATTATCCGTTTTGAACTTGGGGTCACATATGACCCCAATCTAATAAAAGACAATTTATTAAAAAAATTCAAGTATTTTGTAAGGGCTGTTGAATTTTTCTATGCGACACTTTAAATGTAATAACCAAAGGTGTAAGTCTTCCATAATAAAAATTTGCAATAAATCGAACAACGTTAACCTATTCTTTGCCGAGGCCAAAATTCGAATTTTGGCATATTTAAAAAAATTAATTGTTCTAGTAAACTAGATGAAATACTTACTATGGTTTGGGAAATAAATTTGTGCTATATTTTACCGGTTTTTATGATTTGATGATTATGATGATTTCATAATTTGACGTCATTAACCCATTTGGACTTGGCGCCACAAATATGGGACGATTAAGTAAAAAAATTCAAATATTTTGCAAATACTGCTGAATTTTGGATGATTTTAACCCTAAGAACACATAAGGGTAAGTTTTCGTAAAATTTTCAGTAAATTTTTTTTGATTGACCCAAAACTTTGTATTTCTCAGTATGTTTTGCTATTCGCATATTTCTAGGGGGGTGATGCCGAGAGTTGGAACACTTTTTTTATTAAGGCCCACCCTAATGTACATATCTATATTCCATTTCATTCCAATAGTTATAAAATCACCTCTTATGGTATGAAAACATATAACATAATTGATTTAAAAAAATAGTTTTGAATTTCAAGACTCAATTTGGAATCACATCAATTTCTCATACATTATAACAAATTTATATTTTTTTTTATTAGAAATCATATACATGATCTCTTAACAAACAAAGTTTTAAATAATTATCTGTTAACATAAAGATCAACACTACATGACAACAGATATTATTTCAAAGATAAGATTTAAATTTTTAAAAAATGTTGAATTTTTTTTTTTTTGCTAAAAAAAAAGTTCATCAAAGTTTGTAGAGTCAATGGTATTTATTTTATTATAACTTATTCATTTATAATTGTTTCATAAATAAATAGATTTTATTCTATATGAGACGACGCCTTTGCAATGTTACATACAAATAATCGTCAATAACAACTAACTAAAGTGTTCACTTTGGCTCTGGCAAATCTAAAGATTTAGTGAATTTTAAAGTTCTTACTTATACTTTTGAAATTTTTCTTGTTATAAGTTGTCATTTTAAATCTTCTTAAATTTCTTATATTTTTTTTTTCTAATAAAATAGAGTGAAATTTAAAATTATTAAAAAATGTCATTTACCAAAAAATGCATCTAATTTTAGGTTGTTTAATATTAAAAATTGAATTACTGTCAAAAACACAAATAACTTTTATTCCATGTAATATGCCACTAACAGAATATTTATAAAGCTAGAAAATCGTTCATATAACAACTTACCAGATTTGCCAACATCCGCGTTGCCAATAACTGCTATGCGAACTCTGGGTATGGCAGTTTTTTCTTCAGCCTTCATTTTGATTTTAACTGTAAAAAATACAACAATATAAAATGATATAATTGTTAGCTAGACATAGTTTACATATTAAGGTAGAAAATTAAAAAAAAAAACAAATAAAATAATAAATAACTGATGATAATAACCTTTAAGGTGTTTCTTTTTTTTTTGTTAATATGAATTCTGAATTTTTATCTTAATAATAAACAAATATGAAAAGAAAAACAAATTCAAAAAGAGTTCATCTCTGAAAACGGTGTTTTTTTTTTATCATTTAGTAATTATCTCTGAGATAAGACGTACAAAAAAATTTTGCACGTTTATTTTCTTTTAATACGGAATTTATACATGATGTAGGAATATTTATATATAGTATATATATATATACGTATCTTCATATATATATTTATTTCTTTTTTTCTTTTGTTGTTAAACGTTTGTTTTTTTTTTTTTATATAAATTATATTTATTTGTCATTTTTCTTCAATTTTCCATTTACGTATATTCGTAGAATGTGTGGAATTTTTTATCTAAATATTTATTTAACGGTTTGAATTGAAATTGTGCACAATTAAAAAAAACACATTTTAAACCTTATTAAGTTAATATATGTACACGAACATTGTTTTTGAAAATCTTATTGTTCATAAAGTTATTTTTACAAATATGAATGATCAAATTTCAATTTTCCGTTTAATTAAAATATACTCTGTTAAAAAAAAAATGTATGCAGTTTTATATTTTTGAATGAATTATTTCTTTATTTTTTTGCCTTTTCGTAAAACAAATTTTAAATTTTCGATGAGGCTTATGTTTATAAACTCATATAGTATCGTTGAAACATTTTGAAATTCATTCATATATTTTTTTCTTCTTCTATTTTTTTCTTGATTTTTGATTTAGTAGGTATTTGGGAAAAACAAATTGATTAAGGCATGACATGTACAAACCAATATTTAATTATACTCAGTTCATTTAAATCAAATGAAACCCATATTTACAATTTTTTGTTTGTTTGTTATGCAAATGAACTGGAGCTTGTAAGATTAAATTCTATGTTGATTGATCTGTTAAAAATTTAATAAATTTCTTCATATTATAAAAACCTACAAATCGTTTTTGAAATTTGAGTTAAATAAAAAAAAATGTTTTTTTTTATAAATATTTAAAAAGAGGACATAAAAGGCGAAATTTTTATCCAAAAAATTGTTAAATTACTAAGTAAATAAAGATGTAAAAAAAAAATATAATTTAATATATGTAAATAAATAATCTTTTTCGAAATCATTAACGTTCATTAACTTTCACTGTTCGATTTTTCGAATAGTAATTTTGAATTTTGTATAACAGTTTATGCAGGAAATCACATCATTCGTTCGTTGTTTATTTTTTAATTTCGGTACCCCTACATGGCATTTTAGCCATTAAAAAAACTCAATAACTCAATTTAAACAAGTAAGAAAATTACGATACCCTATACCATACCTTTAGAGACCATATCTCTTAGGCCCAACTAATTGGATATAGAAAATAAGCATAAACCAAATTTGAGTGGCATTTTTATTAATTTTTTTTGGCTGCAGATATGAAAAAGTTCATATCGGATACTATATTTATATGGGGACTAGGTCGAAAAATGGACCGATCCTGGCAATGGTTGGTAAAGTCTCTTGTATTTTGCTAAAATATATACAAACAAAATTTTAGATGAATCAGTGCAATATTTTTGTTTTTTTTTTATAGATTTAAGTGAAGATCGGGAAGCAGCTCTATATGGGGCTTATGACTAAGAGTTGCCCGATAGGGACCGTTTTTGGACTACTCATTAATGGATGTAATAAACACATGCAAACCCAATTTGACTAAGATCTATACGACAATTTGCATCTTATGGCAATTTATGACGATTTCATAGGGGTAATTTGGTAATTTGTATGGGGGCTAGGTCTGAACATGGACCGATTCTCACCAATTTCAATAGCGTTCATCCCATGGCCGATAAAAGATCAAATACCAAATTTCATCAAAATATATTCATATTTGCGACCTGCAGTTTGATTACAAGCTTTACATGGACACACAGACGGACGGACGGACGGACGGACATCGTTTAATCGAATCAGATAGTGATTCTGATTCGATCGGTATAATTAAAGATGGGTGTAGGTCAAATATTATTGGTTGTTACAAACAGCAGCACAAAGTCATTATACCCAAACCACATAGTGGTATAGGGTATAAAAAGAAAATAGCAGAAATAATTTTATAAAAAAATTTAAAGAACACGAAAATTCATTTTTATAAAGTCGAAGGTCCAAATTATAGGAACCGATATTGATTTACGCACTATGATGAAGTTTCCTCTCTTAACTGTTCCATCAATCGAATAAATGCAAATTTTTATATCAAAAATGCGATAAATATAAAAAACTAATGATTTATATATACTAGCAGATTCCAGCGTTTGAAATTCGAGTGCAATTTCTAGGCAGCTTTATTTTTTTACACTTAACCAATTCACAAACCAACACTTTTACGGGTTATTATTATTCTGAATGAAGATGACAAACTCATTAACAAACATATTAACAAATTTAATAAAACACACATAGCATATGTATAATTTTATGGATGTGTTAGTAGCAACTTTAAATGCAATTTACTCAAAATAAAGGAAAATATTTAAAAATCTGTAAATCTGCAAAATGGCTAAAAAGAAATACCTTTCAAATAATATACGTTTGGTCAAAATCGGGATGAAATGGTAGAACAAAACATCGGTCACAAGAAATCGCCTATCCTATTAATATTATAGATTTAAAATCAATATTATTTACAGATTTTCTTCTACTTTGGCACTACCTTAAGCCAATGTTCTATTTGTTGAATGTTCCATTTTCGGATATAGGAAAATTCATAAAATACGAAACGCAGCGAACGCTGTCAGTTTCATCAAGAACTTCTGGGAAATGGCTTAAGGGATTGTTAAATGATGTCCTTACTAACTCTAGTGTCTTGTTGACTTAAATTTCTATGAGATTTCACTTATCGACTAAACTTTATAAAAGCCTTTAGTTCACATCTTTGGTCCCTCTAAAACACACAACACGACACAAGCTCCTAAAGAATTTTACTTTTTCACTTGAGTTCCTATGAGGTTCACTTTTCGACTTAAGTTTCATAGAGACTTTAGTTTTCGAATAGTTTCTAAAAGGCTCAATTTTCGATTTAAGTCTCAGAGAGATTTTACTTTTTGACTGAGACCCTAAAAGACTTCACTTTGTCCCCGAAAAAGTTCACTTATTTTTTTTACTAAAGTCCCTGAAAGATTTTATTTTTTCAATTAAGTTCCTAAGTGACTTTATTTTGCCCAACTTAGTCCCATAGAGACATTTCGTTTCGACTTAAGTCTCTAAAAGACTAAATTTTTCGACTTAAGTCCCTGGAAATTTCAACTTTCGACTAAAATCTCCAGAAGATCAAACTTCTCGTCTTAAGTCCTTGAAGGATTTTACTTTCTGACTTTACTTTGTCGCTATGAAAGTTCACTAAGCTTTTCAACTGAAGTCCCTGTAAAACCTCACTCTTCGAAGTTAGTCCCATAGAGACTTTTCGTTTTTAATTAAGTCTCTAAAAGATTAAATTTTTCGACTTAAGTCCCTGAAAGGTTTTAATTGTTTGACTTAAGCCCCTAAAAGACTCTACTTTGTCCCTGAAAAACATCATCTAACTTTTCAACTTAAGTCCCTGGAAAACTTCACTTTTCGACTAAAGTTTCCAGAAGACTAAATTTCTCGTCTTAAGTCCTTGAAGGATTTTACTTTCAGACTTAAGTCTCTACTTTGTCTCTATAAAAGTTCACTAAGCTTTACGACTGAAGTCCCTGTAAAACCTCACTCATCGAACTTAGTCCCATAGCGACATTTCGTTTCGACTTAAGTTTCTAAAAGACTAAATTTTTCAACTTAAGTCCCTGAAAGATTTTACTTGTTTGACTTAAGTCCCTAAAAGACTTTACTTTATCCCTGTAAAATATCACTTAAATTTTTGACTAAAGTCCCCTAAAAACTTCACTTTCCCACTTAAGTTCCACAGAGACTTTACTTTTCGGCTAAAGTCTTTAAAAGAATAAACTTTTCGACTTAAGTTCCTGAAAGATGTTAATTTTTTACTTAAGTCCCTACGATACCTTACTTTGTCTTTGC
Organism: Cordilura impudica; assembly: GCA_963682025.1. Lineage (NCBI taxonomy): Eukaryota > Metazoa > Arthropoda > Insecta > Diptera > Scathophagidae > Cordilura > Cordilura impudica. The sequence continues at coordinate 91,871,921 of OY821518.1, read as the reverse complement.
AAAAGTTACTTGAATTTTTGCTTGATTCCCTGAAGATTTTGCTATTCGAATAAAGTCCCTAAACTACTTAACTTTTATAAAGAAATATCTTTTCAACTTAAGGCTCTAAAATACAAAAATTTTCTACTTAAATTCCTGAAAGATTTTCATTTTCGATTTAAGTCCCTAAACAACTTAACTTTTCGACTGAAGTACCAGAAAGCTTTAACCTTACACTCAAGTCTCAACAACTTCTATACACTCTAAAAAGAAATCGTATGAATAAAAATAAATTAATGAAATAGACAAAGAAAATTGCATGATTTTCGAGCATCAATTGCAACTAGCAGATTCCAGCCCTCGAAATTCGAGTGCAAATTCTAGGAAATTCTATTTTTTCATTAAATAAAGACCCTAAAAGTATACTAATCAATTATAGCCAATTCACAAATAATCACAAAAGACAAACTCATTTTTATTACAAACAAATTTACAAATTTAATAAACACACACATAGCTTTGTATAATTTTATGTATGTGTTAGTAGCAACTTTAAATGCAATTTACTCAATATAAAAGGAAAAATTTTAAAATCTGTAAATCTGCAAATCGGCTAAAAAGAAATACCTTTCAAATAATATACGCTTGGTCAAAATCGGAATAAAACGGTAGAACAAAACATCAGTCACAAGAAATCGATATGGAAAATCTGATAACTGACAATCACATTTTAAATATTAAACCCCAGCATTATAAAATTTTTTTTAAGTCTAAACTGAGTTTGGCTTCATAAATTTTTTTGTTTGATCATAGAAAAACTATGAATAAAATTGCAAAAAGATGTATGGTGTCTTTTTTTTTTTTAAATGGCCCCAGTAAGAAATATTTAATTCTTTTATATACCTATACTTATGAAAATCGTCTAAGTCATATATTCAACAAACATCATTTATTTAATTAAGTTTGCAAGAATCTGATGTAAATGAACCGATAACTCATTTTTTTTTCTTAAATTTTGATTTATAACACTTTCATAATTATAAACATCTAAGGATTTTATAATCACAATTGAGTGAAGAAAGACAAATTTGTATAAATGAATGACAGCTTACAAAATATTTATGTTTATTTAACACTTTTTACCGCATTGTTACTTGAAATTCCTTTAAAGATATTTTTAAATGTTATTATTAATTAAAAAAATAAAAAACAAAAATTTTAAAACAAACAATTACAGGTATTTCCAAAGAAATCAAGGTCAATAAACCAAATAGGTATTTTAAAACGTCTGGTTTATTTTCAAGTTATTTTGCTTGAACTTTTTATTAATTTCATTAAAGAAAATTGCGACTTATCAAGTTTATTTTTTTTTTGTTTGCCGTACACATGTAATGAGAGTAGATTTGTTTTGAACGTGAATTTGGCAAAAGATTAAATATATATTTATATAGGGACCTTATCTTAATTGATGTTGAGAAATTTGTCTCATAAGATAAATAAATGCTTCACAAAAAACCCCGTAGAAATGTATTTTGAAATTGTAAAATCGCTTTTAAATATATCTTACAAATCAAAACCTGTCACATAATTTCGTTTACATATTCTCAAGAAGTACCTTTCCTAAAAAAGTAAATTTTCTGCAAAAGTAAATTAGTTGAAACAACAAAATTTTTTTAAACAAGTGTATCTTTTTCAAAAAAATACCTTTTCCAAAGAGTACCTTTTTCAAAAAAGTACATTTTTAAAAAAGCAGAGGTGCTTAAATAAGTACATTTTCTTAAAATAATGCCACTCTTTTCCTAAAAAAGTACATTTTTGAAAAATTTACATTTTCTTCAAAAATAAATTATTTAAAACAAGAACATTTTTGTAAACATCTACCATTTTCAAAAACATACCTTTTCCAAGAAAAAGTACCTTTTATTAAAATATTAGCTTTGCTTAATCAAGTACATTTTCTTTTAAAATAAACTTTCTTAACAAGTAAATATTCTTATACAAGTACCTTTTCTCAAAAAATACTATTTTGAACAAAGTAAAAGTACATTGCTTAAAAAGACCTGTTCTTAGAAAGTTTTTTTCTCCAAATACTACATTTTTCCAAAAAGTTCCTTTTCTTAAAAAGAACATTTTCTTTAAAAAAAGTATCTTTTTAAAAAGTTACTTTAAAATAGTACCTTTTCTTAAGAAAAATTTCTTTTCTTTTCTTAAAATAATATTATATTTTAAAAAGTTTATTTTCTTAATAAAGTAAAATTTTTTAAAAAGTACATTTTCTTTAAAAAGTACCTCTTCTTAAGAAGTAGATTTTCTTCAAAAAGTAGCTTTCATAATTAGTTATTTTATTTTAAAGTACCTCTTGCTTAAAATTACTCTAAAAAAGTAAATTTTCTTGAAAAAGTAAATTTTTTTAAAAAGAAACTTTTTCTTAAAAAAGTGAATTTTATTTAAAAATAACTTTTTCTTAAAAAGGTAGTAACTTTTTGTAAAAATCAACTTTATTATAAAAATCCATGTTTTCTTAAAAAAATACATTTTGTTAAAAAAAAGTACATCTTCTTAACAAAGTACATTGTTGAAAAAAGTACCTTATCTTAATTAAAAAATGGAAATAATTTAAACAAGTATCTTTTTGAAAAAAGTATATTTTCTCAAAAAGCATATTTTGTCAAAAAGTACTCTTTTAAAAAAGAACCTTTTTAAAAAGTATCTTTATCAAGTAGTACCTTTTTTAAAAAACTACCTTTTTAAAAGTTTATTTTCTTAAAAAGTATCTTTCCTTAAAAAAGTACATTTTCTTAAAAAAGTGCCCTTTTTAAAGAAATAAATTTTCTTAAAAAAGTATCTTTTTTAAAGAAATAAATTTTCTCAAAAAAGCACCTTTTCCTAAAAAAGTACCACTTAAAAAAAATTAATTGTCAAAAATTTAATTTTCTTAAAAAAAGTACTTCTTCGTAAAAAGTACCTTATCTTAAGAAAAATCATTTTCTTAAAAAAGTACATTTTCTAAAAAAATAGCTTTTCGTAAAAAGTACATATTCTTAAAAAAGTAACTGTTTATAAAAGTACCTTTTTTAAAAAGTATCTTCTTCAAGAAGTACCTTTTTCAGAAAATTACCTTTTCTTAAAAAAAAAATATTTTCCGAAAAAAGTTTCTGTTTTAAAAAAAGTAATTTTTCTTACCTAAAAAGTACCTATAAAAAATCCTATTTTCTTTAAAAATTAAATTTTCTTAGAAGAGTAATTTTTCTTAAAAAGGTATCATATATTAAAAAATAACAGTTTTTAAAAAAAGTATCTGAGAAAAGTAGATTTTCTTAAAAAATCCTATTTTCTTTAAAAATTAAATTTTCGTAGAAGAGTACTTTTTCTTAAAAAATAACAGTTTTTAAAAAAAGTATCTGAGAAAAGTAGATTTTCTTAAAAAGTACATTTTCTTAAAAATGTACCTTTTCTTAAAAAAGTACTTTTTCTTTAAAAGTACCTTTTTTCAAACAGTATCTTTTTGAAGAAGTAAGAAGAGGTACTTTTCTAAAAAAAAATTATTTTCTAAAAAAGGTACCTTTTCTTACAAAAGTAGATTTTCTTAAAAAAGGGCCTTTTTTTAAAAAAGTAATTTTTCTAAAAATTTACCTTTTACTAATAAAGTACCTTTAAAATAAAACATATTTTCTTTAAAAATAAAATTTTCTTAAAAAGGTACTTTTTCTTAAAGAACAGTTTTTTTAAGGTAAATTTTCTGAGAAAAGTACCTTTTTTTTAAAAGTTACCTTTTCATAAAAAAGTACCTTTTTAATAAAGTATATTTTCTATAAGAATTAAATTTTCTGAAAAGGTACTTTTTCTTAAAAAGTATCTAATCTTAAAAAAAGTGTATTTTCTTAAAAAAAAATTTCTTAAAAAAGTACTTTTTTAGTGAGTTTTTTTTTAACTTTTCTTAAAAGATTAAATTTCTTAAAAAGTAAATTTTATTAAAAAGGTACATTTTGAAAAGTAAAATTTTTAAAAAAGTTTTTTTTTTTTAAACTAGTACTTCACATAAAGCTAATTAAATTTGAAAAAAAAAACTTTCTTTTGAAAAATTTTGATTTTGGTACTTAAGCTATTTTCACAGTCATGGCTCGACATGAATTGATTCAATATTTTAAATCTTTTTAATAGCTTTACAAAGAATAATTTATTTTTTTAAACAAAAAAATGACCTTACATTGTTTAAACGCTTGCGTTTAAAAGTAATATTTTCATTAAAATTTGCATAAATATTCTCATGTATATACCTATATGTATATTTTTTTTTTGTAATATTTCTCTGTTTTAACATTCTGCTTTAAAATATTTTTCAAAAAAGCACTGAAATATTTAAATACATACATATATATACACAGCTGCTTTTTTAATAGTTAATATACTAATTGTATTTTTTTTTTGGATTTTTTGTTGTTATTTTAATAATAAACAAAATATTTAGTATTATTAGTAAAAAACGACGAACATGTGTACTTTATTTGTTGAAACAATGTACCGAAGGAAACAAGTGAAAAATACTTGATAAACTTATTCAGCATTTATTTTTTTGGTGTTAGTAGTGATAAATTTTTATGTTTTTCGTTTTTATGTTAGAAATTTAAGATTTATATCTTTTTTTTCGCTTATGGAAAAGTACTGGTTAATAAATTATAAAAATATGAAAAAAAAAATTTTTTTTTGGGAATTACACAGACTTATGGGCTTATTTTACAAAATAAATTTTTTTTTGGAAAATTTTTTTAAGCTAATTGTTTAAAATTTGAACTTTTCCATTCAAAAGTTCCAAACCTTATTATTTTTTGACTCATCAAAAAATCTACTTATGGCAGTCAGCAAAAAAAAACTATGTTCCCAAATAATTTTTAATAAGAATAGTCATTTATGACTCCCTAAAAAATGTCATAATAAAGAGTCTTTTAGAAGTAAAAATAATGAAGTTTCAGAAAGTTTTTGGTACATTAAATAATAACCGTAAAACTAACTAGTGTTTAGTGTCTATACTAATAAACAGGGCTGGGTCTCTCATGCATTAAAAAATCAAGACTTACATCATTAAATGGAAAATACTAACTAAAAATATGGATTTTTATAGAAATATGAATTACAAACATAAAAATATACACTAAAAAGTTTTCGCTTTTGAATATATTTACTAAAAATTAAAAACTTTAAAATTCAGGTAACAGTTGTTTTGAAATATACAAACAAATAATTAAAAAAAATATATAAATAATAAAAATTCAGTGCATTAAATACACATTTAATACACAAATTTAAATTATATTTTTATTTCTAAAAAATTAATAATTCTTTTTAAGCTATAATTATTTAAATCAAGTAATATCTAAAAAATTTTATATCTATGACATTAATAGGCTAGGCGATTTCTTGTTACCGATGTTTTGTTCTACCGTTTTATCCCGATTTTGACCAAATGTATATTATTTGAAAGGTATTTCTATTAGGTGTTCACCAAATTTACAGATTTTTAATTTTTTTTTTCTTTATTTTGAGTAAATTGCATTTAAAGTTGCTACTGAAATATACATAAAATTATGCTACTGAAATATAAATTAATGATTTTGTTTTCTTCATTCACAATAATAATAAACCATAAAACTGTTGGTTTGTGAATTGGCTAAGTTGAAAAATAAAATTGCCTAGAAATTGCACTCGAATTTCGAGCGTTGGAATCTGCTAGTAATATATAAATATTATAAAATATTAAACAATGTTAAAAAATATGCTTTAGAATATAATAAAAATTAGCATTGATAATAAAATATAAAATAAAATTCAGAAATATGCAATAAAAAAAAAAATTCAAAAAATATTCACTTAAAAGGCACAAAGTTAGCAAAATATAATATGCAAAATAATAATAATTTAAAAAAATATGCTCCAAAATATTCCAAAAATAAGTACTTACAATAAAATAAGCAATAACGTTAAAAAATATGCAATAAAAAATAAGCAAAAAAAATATTCACTTAAAAGGAACAAAATTAGCAAAATATGCAATAATATGTAAAAAAAAAAAAAAATATGTAAAAATAAGAATTTATAATAGCATTAAAAATAATTTTTTAAAATTGCAAAAAATAATCAGTTAAAACCACAAAAACAAAAATTTATAAAAAATATATGCAAAAATATTAAAAAAATATGCAAAAATATGCAACAACAAATCGATGCCATATTATGGCAAATCTTCAGATTCGGAAAAATATTTGTTCAAAATTAATTTTATGCTACTGACGACAAACATGCATTTGCATGAAATTGGCAGCCCTGCCTTTGCTAAACGTATTTTTTCTTTAAGTATTTTTATTTTATTATTTTGCTAAAAATAACCGTCAACCCAAATTGAATTTATTCTATTAATGTCTTCTAATAATAATAATTATAATAATAATATAGCTCAAAACCCAATGAATCAGCCTTACTTGCAGCTATATGAACTTTTTGTCGTTAGTGTGCAAATTTTGTTTAAAAAAATTCAATAATACCTACGTACATAAACAAATCACTCAAAAGATTAAGAAATTATTTTACTCAATATGACAAATAATTAAAAAAACAAAACACAAAAAATATAGAAAAATATGCAATAACAAATCGATGTTATATTGTTTTTAAATCATTAGTTTCGAAAAAATATTTGCTCAACATTAGTTTCGGGCTAATGACGACAAACATGCATGTGCATGAAAGTGTTAGCCCTGCCCTATACGTAATTTTTATTTTGCTAAAAATAACCGTCAACCCAAATTGAATGTATTCTAATAATGTTTTCTAAAAATAATAATAATAATAATAACTAGCAGATTCCAACCCTCGAAATTCGAGTGCAAATTCTAGGAAATTTTATTTTTCATTAAATAAAAACCCTAAAAGTAAACTAAACTATAGCCAATTCACAAATCAACACAAAAAAAACAAACACATTAACAAATTTAATAAACACACACATAGCATTGTATAATTTTATGTATGTGTTGTAGTAGCAATTTTAAAAATCTGTAAATCTGGTGGACAGCTTAAAAGAAATACCTGTCAAATGAGGCATGTGTGGTCAAAATAGGATTAAAACTGACACAGTAGCAGCGGTAACAAGAAATAGCTTGCCTATTAATATTGTAGATAATAATAATATATGTAGCTCAAAATGCAATGAATCAGCCACACTTGCAGCTATACGAACTTTTTGCCATCAGTGTGCAAATTTTATTTCAAAAGTTCAATAATACCTACGTACATAAATAAATCACTCAAAAGATTAAGAAATTCTTTTACTCAATACGATAAATAGAAAAAAAAACGCAAAAAATATAGAAAAATATGACTATAACAACAAATCGTTGTCATAATGTTGCAAATCAATAGATTCGGAAAAATATTTGCTCAACATTAGTTTTGGGCTAATGCATGGGCTAATGCCTTAAACGTAAATTTTATTTTGCTAAAAATAACCCTCAACCCAAACAGAACATCTTCCAATAATAATAATCTTCTGATAATAAAAATAATGTAGCTCAAAATACAACGAATCAGGCAAACTTGCAGCTATACGAACTTTTTGCAATGAGTGTATAAATTGTATTTCAAAATGTTCAATAAAAAAAAAACACTTATTAATCATATTACAACCAAAATAATAAGAAATTCTATTACTTAATATGATAAATAAAAAAACAACCAACAAAAGTTTTATAATTTTGAAACAGCACAATAAAAATCAGACATTCAATCAAAAATAAAATTTCAAATATATACAAATTATTTAACACTTGAACGAGAATCAGACCATATTTCCTTTGTAACTAACAAATTATAGTTTCAGTTTTTTTTTTCGATAGAGGAAGTTGCAGGGTAACATTTTTATGAATAATATATCTTGGCGCTTTAATTAGTTTAGCGAGAAAAATTTTGTCAGTCACACAGTTATACCAAAACAAGTTAATATAAAAAAAAATAAATTTTTAAAATTGTAGTTTATAGTAAAAGAAAAATTTAATCTTATTAATATATTACGGAGTTACCAACTATTAAAAATTGCAGCAACCGTCACTTTGGCCTTAATCACTCAGAGATATACCCGATATTCATAGGAACTCATGAAATTTTAAGTATAAGTGAGTAAAAGATCATTGAAATTCAACTACTGTGTTGTACTCATACTCACAATAACGTTGATTTATAAGTACTAGCCGATTCCAGCGCTTGAAATTCGAGTACAATTTCTAGGCAACTTTATTTTTCAACTTAGCCAATTCACAAACCAACACTTTTTTTGGTTTATTATTATTGTGAATGAAGATAACAAACTCATTAACAACTACATTAACAAATTTAATTAACACACACAGCATATGTATAATTTTAACTTAAAATGCAATTTACTCAAAATAAAGGAAAAAAATAAAAAATCTGTAAATTTGCAAAACGGCTAAAACGAAATACCTTTCAAATAATATACGTTTGGTCAAAATCGGGATAAAACGGTAGAACAAAACATCGGTCACAAGAAATCGTCTAGCATATTAATATTATAGATAAGTAGCAATAAAAATGAATCCGATGTTGTCATGATACTCATACCATCACAAATCTGTTTGATTCATAAATTAGATCAGTTTGATTTATAATTTTAGGAAAATACTTATAATACAATTGACTCAGCACATTCAACTCATCCATAAACAAATACATGTGTATTTATACTTGATTGCACATATATTTACCTTAATAATTTAACAGAGCAAGTGTACAGTCTCATAATGAGTAGTTTAATGTTCGTATTTGAATAATACGTTTTTTATTATGACCTTTTATATTTATTAAGTTTTTCAGCTATAACTCAAGAACCATTGATGATATCTCATATCATGCTTTAGCAAAAGTGTAGCTAAGGCTTAAATTAATAATATTTCCTAACAGATTCGAGCCGTCGAAATTCGAGCGCAAATTCTAGGAAATTTTATTTTTCCATTAAATAAAGACCCTAAAAGTATGCTAATCAATTATAGCCAATTCACAAATCAACACAAAAAACAAACTCATTTTATTACAAACAAATTAACAAATATACTAAACACACATAGTGCATTGTATAATTTTATGTATGTGTTAGTAGCAACTTTAAATGCAATTTTTTAAAAATAAAGGAAAAATTTAAAAATCTGTAAATCTGCAAAACGGCTAAAAAGAACTACCTTTCAAATAATATATGTTTGATCAAAATTGGCATAAAACGGTAGAACAAAACATTAGTCACAAGAAATAGCCAAGTCTATTAATATTATAGATTAATATTTCTATGTAAAAAATCAAGTTTGACTAATTTTATCGAATGAAATTTTCAAAAAATTTAAATTTTGCGCCAACTTTTTTAATCAATTTGCACCAATAACTCGTCAATAACTTAAAAGAGAAAACAAATTAATTAGTTCTCATGACTACGGCAGTAATTTTTATCGCATTTTCATATATACTAGCAGATTCCAGCCCTCGAAATTCGAGCGCAAATTCTAGGAAATTTTATTTTTCATTAAATAAAGACCCTAAAAGTATGCTAATCAATTATAGCCAATTCACAAATCAACACAAAAAACAAACTCATTTTTATTACAAACACATTAACAAATTTAATAAACACACACATAGCATTTTATAATTTTACGTATGTGTTAGTAGCAACTTTAAATGCAATTTACTCAAAATAAAGGAAAAAGTTTGAAAATCTGTAAATATGCAAATCGGCTAATAAGAAATACCTTTCAAATATTATAAGTTTGGTCAAAATCGGAATAAAACGGTAGAACAAAACGTCAGTCACAAGAAATCGCCTAGCCTATTAATAGATTTTTTATTTATTTGGAAACAATGGAAATTCCCTTGAATATAATTTTAAAGAAATTGGAAATTTAATCTTATTTACGTATATTTAATTTGCCCAAAACCAATTGTAAAACCGAAATTCGTTTTACAGTGACACAGAAAAAATATTGCAAACTATATTTAAAAAAAAAAAAAAATAGCTATTTTATGAAAATTATATAAAAATTACTCCCGTAATTGTGGGACAATTGCGACAGGGAAGCGTCACAAGTTATTTGAGTAAAATTTTTTCTGTTTCTAAAAAAAAAAAAAAAAAAAAATAAAAATTATGAAAATTAACTCATTTCCAACAGCTGTTAAGAATCATATTTTGGCTTCAGTGTACTGACAATTTATTTCTGTATTCGTTTGCTTTATTCAAAATATGAATTGGAACTTTAAAAAATTTCCATATCTTATTAGAAATTATGTGAAAGTGTTAATTTTGATAAGAAACTGCTGGCAGAAAATATTGTTTCAAAAGTTCATATAAACCTTTTTTAAGAAAAACAATTGCTTGTTTTGTATTTATTTATTTTAATTAATGATTTGTATGTTTATTTTAAGTTAATCATAATTAAGTCATGAGTTTAAAAATGTTAATTAATTTTTTTTCAATTTCAATAAACAAAATGTATATTTAGAATGTTTATTTAACAGGGGCGTATGAGTAATTTTTTTATTTTATTTTTTTATTTTAATTGTTTCAAAAAATTAATACTTATACGTATTGGCTATTAATACTGCTGCCGCTGAGTAATAATTGTTCAACACATTTATTCATATTTGCAAACTTTAAGGAAGGTGAGCCTCTTTACGAAAAAAAATATATAAAAAAAAAAATTAAAATATATATGAATCTCCGAAGAACATTGACCGTGAATATCTTGGGAAAAAATTTTGTTATTTTTTGTTTTCTTTTTGTTCATCTCTTTTGTGGCAATTTACCAAAACATTTAAATGAATTTCTGTAATAAAAACAATTACAATTTTTAAATATTTATAAAGTCATATGTGTGATTTATAAACATATGTGCCCATAATTAATCATATATATATATATATATGTATATATATTTCAATTTAACATTTAAATAATTTAACAAAAAATTTTGATACCATCCTGCATTTTAATTTATAATTTTATTAGTCTTTGTATGAATCTCACTCAAAAGTATTAATTTTTAAGTTTCAATTGCGATGATGTTTAAATTTATTACATAACTGAAAATAATTTTTTTCTTTACCGAAAATATAAAAACTACATTGAATTAATAATCTTAATTTTTTTTTTATTTGTCTTAGACCACCTTTTTTTAATTCTGCGCACATAATATACTAGGTTTTTAATAATTCGTAAGCTACTCGTATCAAAAACCATTGTGAATTGAAAATTTTAAAAATGACAAGCTTTATATTTGAGTATAGTCATAACTAATATATATATATATATATATATATATATATATATATATATATATATATATATATTAAAACAAAAAATTTCAATAAAATAATCTATTTCACAAATATATGAAAAATGAAATTTTTAAAATTGAATGATTACACAGAGAAACATTTACAGAAAAAAATATATTAAAAAATAAAATTTGAAATAGAAATCATATAATATTAATAGGCAAGGCGATTTCTTGTGACCGATTTTACGCTTTTAGTTATCAACTGATTTTTACAAAAAATATACCATCTGAAAGGTATTTCTTTTTAGCTAGCCACAATATTTACAGATTTGCACCATCCGGAACATTTTTTTGGAGTAAAATTCATTTAAGGTTCAAATAAGCTTCATATTTAAGCTCCAAATAAAAAACTATACATTGTCGTATGTGTGTTTATTAAATTTGTGTTTAATTGTGAATTGCTAAAATTGATTAGCATATCTTTAAGGTCATATAAAATTATTTATTATGTTATGTGTGTTCAACAAATGTTTATTTATCATTGAAAAAATAAATATTTTTTTTTTAGAATTTGCACTTCGAGGTCTGGGTGGGCGATCCCTCAAAAATTTCGATGAAAACAATCGATTTATGTCGTATAAGGGTTCCCCACATAATTATACCCTATACCACTATGTGGTTTGGTATAATGACTTTGTGCTGCTGTTTGTAACAACCAAAAATATTTGACCTAGACCCATCTTTTATTATACCTATCGAATCAGAATCACTTTTTGAATCGATTTAACTATGTCCGTCCGTCCGTCCGTCTGTGTGTCCATTTAAACCTTGTAATCAAACTACAGGTCGCAAATATGAATATATTTTGATGAAATTTGGTATATAAGCTTTTATCGGCCGAATTGGTGAAATTCGGTCCATGTTCAGACCTAGTCCCCATACAAATGACCCCTATGAAATCGACATAAATTGCCATAAGATCCAAATTGTCGTATAGATCTTAGTCAAATTGGGTTTGTATGTGTTTATTATTTATTAATGAATAGTCTAAAAATGGTCCCTATGGGACAAATCTTGGTCATAGGCCCCATAGAGAGCTGCTTCCCGATCTTCACTTAAATCTATCAAAAAAATTAAAATATTGCACTGATTCTTCTCAAATTTTGTTTGTATATATTTTTCCAAAATACAAGAGACTTTACCAAACATGGTCAGGATCGATCCATTTTTGGACCTAATCCCCATATAGACATAGCATCCGATATGAACTTTTTCATATCTGCAGCCAAAAAAATTAATAAAAATGCTACTCAAATTTGGTTTATGCTTATTTTCTATATCCAATTAGTTGGGCCTAAGAGATAGGGTCTCTAAACGCATGGTATAGGGAATCGTATAGTCGGTCTAGACTATATTTTTTTTAATATTATTTTTATATATATTTTTCGGTCCCATACAATCTGATCTACTCTAATATATATATATATATGTATAACATTTTTTTACTTCTTATTTTAGTGAAATATTTGAAACACCGTCAAAACTTAAATATAAATATTTTAAAATTAAATAATAATTTAAAAAAAAGATTTAAAAAAATGGAAAAAAAGTATATATTTTTCATTTATTTCTTTTTTACTGTTTGGCAAAAATTATTTTTTTTTACTAATTATATATTTCGATTGCTTTTTCTTACTTTTTTTTTTTTTTTTTGTTGAAAAAAAAATTCCATTTCAATAAAATTAACTTTTTTATACAAAATAAAATTATATACTAAAAAAAATAAATACTGTCGAAAAAGATTTTGTTTTATAAACATATTATATATTTTTTTTTTGTATAAAAAATATATATCATATTGGAAGAAATATTTTTCTTTTACTTCTCATTTGATTGAAATCTTTAGACAAAAATAAAACGTTAAATTTAAGTATATTAAAAAATTTTCAACACAATCAAAACTTAAATATAAATATTTTAAAATTAAATAATAATTTAAAAAAAGATTTAAAAAAATGGAAAAAAAGTATATATTTTTCATTTTTTTCTTTTAAAATTTAAGTTTGGCAAAAATTATTTTTTTTTTACCAATTATATATTTCGATTGCTTTTTCTTACTTTTTTTTTTTTTTTTTGTTGAAAAAAAAAATTCCATTCCAATAAAATTAACTTTTTTTATACAAAATAAAATTTTATACTAAAAAAAATAAATACTGTCGAAAAAGATTTTGTTTTATAAACTTATTATATTTTTTTTAGTATAAAAAATATATTTCATATTGGAAGAAATATTTTTTTTTTACTTGTCATTTGATTGAAATCTTTATTAAAAAATTTTAAACACAATCAAAACATAAATATAATAATATTAATAACGGGTGATTTTTTTGAGGTTAGGATTTTCATGCATTAGTATTTGACAGATCACGTGGGATTTCAGACATGGTGTCAAAGAGAAAGATGCTCAGTATGCTTTGACATTTCATCATGAATAGACTTACTAACGAGCAACGCTTGCAAATCATTGAATTTTATTACCAAAATCAGTGTTCGGTTCGAAATGTGTTTCGCGCTTTACGTCCGATTTATGGTCTACATAATCGACCAAGTGAGCAAACAATTAATGCGATTGTGACCAAGTTTCGCACTCAGTTTACTTTATTGGACATTAAACCAACCACACGAATGCGTACAGTGCGTACAGAAGAGAATATTGCGTCTGTTTCTGAGAGTGTTACTGAAGACCGTGAAATGTCGATTCGTCGCCGTTCGCAGCAATTGGGTTTGTGTTATTCGACCACATGGAAGATTTTACGCAAAGATCTTGGTGTAAAACCGTATAAAATACAGCTCGTGCAAGAACTGAAGCCGAACGATCTGCCACAACGTCTAATTTTCAGTGAATGGGCCCTAGAAAAGTTGGCAGAAAATCCGCTTTTTTATCGACAAATTTTGTTCAGCGATGAGGCTCATTTCTGGTTGAATGGCTTCGTAAATAAGCAAAATTGCCGTATTTGGAGTGAAGAGCAACCAGAAGCCGTTCAAGAACTGCCCATGCATCCCGAAAAATGCACTGTTTGGTGTGGTTTGTACGCTGGTGGAATCATTGGACCGTATTTTTTCAAAGATGCTGTTGGACGCAACGTTACGGTGAATGGCGATCGCTATCGTTCGATGCTAACAAACTTTTTGTTGCCAAAAATGGAAGAACTGAACTTGGTTGACATGTGGTTTCAACAAGATGGCGCTACATGCCACACAGCTCGCGATTCTATGGCCATTTTGAGGGAAAACTTCGGAGAACAATTCATCTCAAGAAATGGACCGGTAAGTTGGCCACCAAGATCATGCGATTTGACGCCTTTAGACTATTTTTTGTGGGGCTACGTCAAGTCTAAAGTCTACAGAAATAAGCCAGCAACTATTCCAGCTTTGGAAGACAACATTTCCGAAGAAATTCGGGCTATTCCGGCCGAAATGCTCGAAAAAGTTGCCCAAAATTGGACTTTCCGAATGGACCACCTAAGACGCAGCCGCGGTCAACATTTAAATGAAATTATCTTCAAAAAGTAAATGTCATGGACCAATCTAACGTTTCAAATAAAGAACCGATGAGATTTTGCAAATTTTATGCGTTTTTTTTTAAAAAAAAGTTATCAAGCTCTTAAAAAATCACCCGTTATAATAATTTTAATATTTTTTTTCTTTAAAACAAATAATAAAAAATTAAAAAAAAAAAAAACGTATTTTATTTTCTTTTAGTTTTAATGCAATAATTTTAATTTTTAATTTTTTTTTTTCGTTTTTGTTAAAAAGTAATTTTTTAAAGCAAAGATCTTCAAGAAAAACTAAATTTTTTCCTTAAATGGAATATATATTTCACAGTGGAAAAAACAAATATTTTTCATACTTTTTTCTTATCTTAATTTATTTTTTTTTCTTTAAAAAGAATATTAATAAATTCTCTTTTTTTTATTTTCTTAAAAAAAAAATAGTTTTAATTTAGGTGAATTAAAAATATAAAAAAAAATTATTTTTTAGTATAAAAAAAATATAAAAAAAAATATACATATTTTGATAATGGAAAAAATATTTTTTTGAATTAAAATTTGAGTATTTCTCTTTTTAATCTATAATATTAATAGGCTAGGTGATTTCTTGTGAATGATATTTTGTTCTACCGTTTTATCCCGATTTTGACCAAACGTATATTATTTGAAAGGTGTTTCTTTTTAGCCGTTTTGCAGATTTAAAAATTTTTAAATTTTTTCCTTTATTTTGAGTAAATTACATTTAAAGTTACTACTAACAAATACATAAAGTTATACAATGCTATGTGTATGTTTATTAAATTTGTTAATGTGTTTGTAATAAAAATGAGTTTGTTTTTTGTGTTGATTTGCGAATTGGCTATAATTGATTAGCATATCTTTAGGGTCTTTATTTAATGAAAAAATAAAATTTCCCAGAATTTGCACTCGAATCTCGAGGGCTGGAATCTGCTAGTTACAATAATATTGTTGACTGAAATCTTAAAAAGGGGAAAGTATTGAATTTTGATATTATAAAAAAATTTGAATTCCAGTCACAACTTAAACACAAATATTTTAAAATAAAATCACAAAAAATGTACATTTCACAGTGAAAAAAGTAAATTATTTATTTTGAGAAAAAACCCAAATCTTAGAAAACAGCTTTTTTTAAATTTTTGTTAAGAAAAAAATTCAATGTGAAATATATTTTTTTTAATGAAAAAAAAAAAAAATATTTTTTCCACTATCAAATATATTTTTGTTTGGAAACAGCTTGTTTGATAAAAATTTTTTCGTTTATATATATCTTTTTTTAACTTTTGTTAAAAAAATTTCTTTTCGTATGAATTTTTCTCAATTTTTTTTCCAAAAATATATATTTCATAGTGGAAAACAATAATTTTTTTCTTTTAATTTGAGTGGGAAAAAAAATTTTTTTTTCCAATAATTTTCAATTAAAAAAGAAAAATACTATTGCACAGAAATTTTTTAATATAAAAAAAAAAAATTAATAAAAAAAATTTAAAAAAAAAAAAAAATTGTAGGGGATTTTGCATTCGATATCGAGTAAAATCAATCGAAATTCCACATTTTGGTTTATTATTTAAAGAAGACGGACAATCATCAGACCTCGTTTCCCTTTTGCTATTAACTATGGACCATAACTCGTTAGCTGTGACAGAGAAAAATTACCTTAGTATTTTATTATGGAAAATGAAAAAATTATTTCGATCGAAAAATTTCGATAACGAATGCGACGATTCGACCCCTGTGTAGTACTTATGTGATGAATTTCTGGTTTGGCTTAAGGTCTTCTAATAAATTTAAACTACAAATAATTTGGTTATATATTTAATTTATTTAATGATTGAGTTTGATTTTTTATTTTCATAAAAAATAATAAAATAAAAAAAAAAAAATATTTATTTATTTATTTTTCTTTTTCTCCAATATGTCGGTTGGCATTGTCAACCATTATCAAGGATCTAACAAGAAATTAACAATAACAAGTAAAATTAATAACAATCTTAACATACTTTACGTTTAAAAACTCAAACGTTGAGTTGAGGACTACTTTACTCTTCGGCGAGTATTTCGCACCTGTACCTCTAAAGTGAGTCAACTCAAAATTTTTCAATTTTCATTTTTTGCAAGAAAACGATACACAGTGGTCATATCTGTAAAAATTTTACATCGGGTTTTCTAGTATTTCGCAAAAAAATACAGTTGTAACCCTCTTTGTGTTATAAGAGTACATTCTTTAGAATCAACTAAAAAGACATATTTTGAGGTGCACCCAAAAAACTTGTTATTTTTGATGATCACTGAAAAAATCGCAGAAACAACTACTGTTGTATACTTATTATTCGCAATTCTTTACAATGAAACAACTGTTTTTAAATTTTTAAGTAAATATTAAAAAACCGTTTTTTGCCTCTACTGAAAATTTTTTAATTTTGAGTTGACTCACTTTAGAGGTACAGGTGCGATTTGTAAAAAAATTAGTTGTCAAACAATTAGTTGACAAATACTGGCCGCCAAACTGAAAAATATAAATTTAAAAAAATTATTTTTTTGGAAAGTTGCAAAAATTGCCATATGTTCCGTAAAAAAATATTTAAATTTAAAATAATAGAAAGAATTATAAAAAGTTTTAATTTCACTAAAATATTTTACACTGTTCTATAAAATAAAACATTTGAAAATTCTGTTTTGTGTGCGTTGTGGGACTTGAGTTATTCGGAAAGAACCATTTTCGGCTCGGTTAACGTACGTATTTATTTTATATACCAATTTTTGTTTTTTTTTTTTGAAAAGAAGAAGAATGCATATTATGATATGTGTATTACTTTCCAAAGAATATCTTAAGATTTTTCTTTTTTTTTTTCAGATTTTGCTACTTTTCATTGTGAATTGTTTTTTTTTTATATTTCTATATTTATTTTTAAAGAGAATTCTATTTTGAGGATTCAGTTATTAATAGCTTCAATTTATCTTAAACAAAATATACAAAGCATTTTTGTTTTCTTTTTTTTTGAAACAAAAACTATGCCAACAGAACTCCAATCGGCTTTGATATTTAATAAACTTTGATATTTTATAAACTTTGAACTTGTTAAATTTTATTGCATCTGAAATTTTTCTTAAGTTTGTATTGCAATATAAATTTTATGTTAACATTCTTAACAAACGCTTGCATACGCCATGTATTATTATTTATATGTCCTGTCTTCTTTTGGTATTTCATTCAAAAATGCTTGTTTCACATATATTGCGTATACATGTTTTAGTGCTTGTTAAACTGTCATCAAACAACAAAAAAAATTAATACAAAAATATTGACAAATTTGAAAATTTAATTGACCATGAAACAAAAAATTTTCAAAATCAAATCCAAAAAAAATAAAATAAATAAAAATATACGAAAACTTTAGAAAAATAAATAATTTAAAGGCGTTAAACTAAAGCAAAACATACAAATCGTATATCATAAAAATAAATTATATATATTTTTTAAAATTTTAATTGATATTGACATAAGAAAACGAAACATATGCAAGTTAACAAAATTTCCAAAATGTATAGAAAAACATGTCTACGTCAATAAATACCAGACCCAAACTTTGTTAGTTTAATAATATTATTTAAAAAAAAAATTAATGTATGGCTTAAAGGTCACAAATTCAAGAAATATAACTTGAATTCCTGAAATCTTTGTAAATGCCATTGAAAGGTTATAGCAACGTCCACATCTGCAACTTTGAATATTAGCTAAAAAATCCTATGCAAATGTTGATTTTGCTTCTTATTAACGAATACTTGGAATAAAGTTGAGTAATATTGTTATATTATTTGTTGATTTTTAATAATTTTTATTACTTCATTATTTTCTTTTTCTTTAGAAAAAAAAGAAAAAGATAAAACTTTGTTAAGTAACTTTTTATGGAACTTTTCTTTAGAGTCTGCAAAAGTTGGTAAAGAAAAATCTCTTTAGAATTTTATTTAAATCTTATTACACCATTTAAAAATTTTTCATAATCATGCATAAAAAAAGTTTAATTTAATTGTAAAGCATAAGTGGTGTTAAGTATGTTTACATATGTGCCCATTATTATAAAAGTTTTCTAAGTCATATTAGTAAAGAGGGCTGCGACCTTTTTATACATTATTAAATGGAAAATAAGCACTTAAAAAAATACACTTAAGAATTTAAATAATGTTCATTAAAAACTAAAAACATTTAAAGTCAGCTAACAGTTATCATATGTTTGAAATTACACATAAAAGAAGTAATAAAAATTCAGACCATCTATAATATTAATAGGCAAATTGGTTTCTTGTGACCGATGTAAGTTTGTCAGTCTTAATCCTATTTTGCTCAAACATCTCTCATTTGAGAGGTATTTCTTTTTAACTGTCCACCAGATTTACAAATTTTTACATTTTTATTTTTTTTTTTTGGAGTAAAATGCATTTGAAGTTATTGAATTTGTTAATGAGTTTTCAAAGAGCCCTGTGTTGAATTGAAAAATATTTGTGGACACAAACCAGTAACGACAATAACGTAATTTGAATTGAATTAAATAAAAAAAAAAATAAAATTTCCTGGAATTTGCACTCGCATTTTAAGGGCTGGGATCTGCTATTTGTAAATAAAGAAGCATGCAATTTTTATACCCTATACCACTATGTGGTTTGGGTATAATGACTTTGTGCTACTGTTTGTAACAACCAAAAATATTTGACCTAGACCCATCTTTAATTATACCGATCGAATCAGAATCACTTTCTGAGTTGATTTAACAATGTCCGTCCGTCCGTCCGTCTGTCTGTCCATGTAAACTTTGTAATCAAACTGCAGGTCGCAAATATGAACATATTTTGCTGAAATTTGGTATATAAGCTTTTACCGGCCATGGGATGAACGCTATTGAAATTGGTGAGAATCGGTCCATGTTCAGACCTAGCCCCCATACAAATTACCCATATGAAATCGACATAAATATCCATAAGATCCAAATTGTCACATAGATCTTACTCAAATTGGGTTTGTATGCGTTCATTACATCCATTAATGAGTAATCCCAAAATGATCCCTTTGACCCCATATAGAGCTGCTTCCCGATCTTCACTTAAATCTATAAAAAACAAAAATATTGCACTGATTCTTCTCAAATTTTGTTTGTATATATTTTTGCAAAATACAAGAGACTTTACCAAACACGATCAGGATCGGTCCATTTTTGGAACAAGTCCCTATATAGATATAGCATCCGATATGAACTTTTTCATATCTGCAGCCAAAAAAATTAAGAAAAATCCCACTCAAATTTGGTTTTTGCTTATTTTCTATGTCCAGTTAGTTGGGCCTAAGAGATAGGGTCTCTAAACGCATGGTATAGGGTATCGTATAGTCGGTCTAGACCGACTATAATTTTCTTACTTGTTAAAATTAATTTTATAAGCCAAACTAAATAAAATTTTTATTAAAAGAATATTTTTTTATATTTTCTGAAGAATAAGTTAAAATTCTTTAGTCATAAAATATTTATATTATGCAATAAAAATTGCAAAATATACAAAAAATAAGCACTTAGGAAAATCTGTATAAATATGAATTTTTAACAGAATATGCAAAAATGATGCATTAATAAATCGATGACATGTTGTTGCAAATTCTTTGATTCGGAAGAGTATTTGATAATATAGCGGATTACAGCCCTCGAAATTCGAGCGCAAATTCTAGCAAATTTTATTTTTTCATTAAATAAAGACCCTAAAAGTATGCTAATCAATTATAGACAATTCACAAATCAAAAAAAAAAAAAAAACAAGCTCATTTTTATTATAAACACATTAACAAATTTAATAAATACACACATAGCATTGTATAATTTTATGTATGTGTTAGCAGCAACTTTAAATGTAATTTACTAAAAATAAAGGAAGAAATTTAAAATTCTGTAAATCTGCAAAACGGCTAAAAAGAAATACCTTTCAAATGCTATACGTTTGGTGAAAATCGGGATAAAACGGTAGAACAAAACAGTAGTCACAAGAAATCGCCTAGCCTATTAATATTATAGATTAATATTGCACTACTGACTACAATCGCGTATTTCGTGTTGAAGATAAATGAAAACTTTTATCATGAATTAGAAATTTTGTGTGTATCTAATTTTTAAAGTTTATATATTTAACTGAATGATTTAGAGTTTAAATGATTAATCTTCATTATTAATTATTTAAAAAAGTAAGAAATAAAAAATTGCTTTTAATTGATTAAGTTTAAATGCAGCTGATGTGAAAAATTAATAAAATATTTATACCCTATATCATTATATGGTCAGGGTATAATGACTTTGTGTGGATTTTTGTATATACCCAAAACCATTTGACCTAAACCCATCTTATATTATACCGATCGACTTAGAATCACTTTTTGAATCGATTTAGCGATGTCCGTCCGTCCGTCCGTCCGTCTGTGTGTCCATGTATACCTTGTAATCAAACTACAGCACGCAAATATTAATATAGTTTGATGAAATTTGGTATATAAGCTTCCATTTCTCAGTAGTTCAAAAATAAACTCTGTAGGAGAATTTTTACTAATAGCCCCTAAATAAAGCTGGTTCCCGATCTTCACTTAAATCTATGAAAAAATAAAAATATTGCACAGTTTTTTCTCAAATTTGATTTGTATATGTTTTTGCAAAAAATTAGTGACCTTATCAAATATCAACAGGATCGGTCCATTTTGCGACCTAGTCCCTATATAAATATAGCATCCGATATGCAACAAAATTAATAACAATGCCACTCAAATTTGGCTTATTTTCTATATCTTATTAATTGGACCTGAGACATAGGGTCTCTAGTCGATTTAGACCACTCTCGTAGCTAGCGATTGATATTTTTCATATAAGCATGTGGCCATAAAAATATTACCACTTGCATGGTCCTGAGATTTAAAAATCTTATGTGGTAAGGTTCAAAAAATTTATAACAGATTAATGATATGACGTTCCTTTTCTTCATACCAAGAAAACTATATCGGCCTTCCTCAGAATGATCAGTTACTAACAAATGTACATCATTGGATAGTTGTTTAATAAAAGCTTGACGTTGAAAGCCTGATTTAAAGAACTCTAAAGAAACAAACTAAATTATGAAATAGAAAAAGATCGATAAATATACAACGAAATCAAAAAAAAAAAACTTTTTTGCTTTTTATATGTTATTCAAATCTGCTTTAAAATCTGTTATCTCTAAAACCTTATGTCATATTAAAAATCCGATTATAATTGATTTAGTTATCCATAAATTTGCTTCAAAATTTTAAAGAAAATCAAATAAAATTTTGTCAAATATGAAAGTTGGCCATTAGTTTTTTAAATGTAAAATGTTTTCAAAATTTTAATTCTAAGGCTGTCAAACTTTTAGGTTGAATTGTTTTGCAAGATTTAAAATATTTTTTTTTTAATATTGACTTACATAAATGAATAAATAAAAAAATTAACAGTCAAAAGTTTTGAAAAAAATATTCTATTTAAAATTTTTTTATTCAAAATATTTTTTTTGTTTTTTTTTCTTTATTTTTTTCATAAATGAATAAATAAAAAAATTAACAGTCAAAAGTTTTTAAAAAAATATTCTATTTAAAATTTTTTTGTTCAAAATATTTTTTTTCTTTTTTTTCTTTTTTTCTGAGTTCTTTTTCTTATTGTTTGATTCAATATTATTGCAATTTTGTTAAATAAATTTTTTCTTTAAAAAAATACAATTTAATATTTTTTGATTCAAATATTTTATTTTATGTATTTCTTATTTAAAATTAAAAAAAAAAAAAAAACAATTTTTCAAATATTTTTCCGATTCTACTTAAAAAATTCAGTTGAATCGAAATCTAGATTAAACAAATTTTTAATGAAGAATTTCTAATTTAAAAGATTAAAAATAAATAAATTGAATTGAAACTTAGCATGAACAAATTTTGATAAAAATAATTGTTTTTAAAAAAAATTTTTTGGAAAATGGTTGGGATAAAATCTAACTATTTAAATTTTTTTCTATATTTTTTTCATAAAATTTTTTCTGGATCAAATTTTTTTTTATAAATTATTATAAAAGAAAAAGGAAGAAAAATACAATTGAACTGAATACAAATTGAATACAAAGAAAGAAGTTAAATTAAATCTGAGCATTTCTCTTTAATATTTTCTAGTTAAATTTTCTAACTAATTTTGATTAAAATAATTTTTTTAAATACATTTTTGCAAAGAAAAATTGGATGAAAATTTACTAATTAAAATTTTGTTGATTATTAAATAATTTTTTTTAATCCCAGATTTTCTAAAAAATGTTTTATGATTAAAAAAAAAATATTCAGCTGAATTTTAGATTAAATTAATTTTGAATAAATGAACAAAAATTGAATTAAACCGAATGAACAAATTTAAACTAAAATAATATTTTCTAAATAAATAAAAAAAAAAAACTATAAAAATTTACTAATTAAATTTTTTGATTCATAATATATTCTTTTATAAACTTTTTTAATTAAATTTTTTTTAAATCCTAGAATTATTTAAAACTTAAAAAAAAAAAAATAATCAGTTGAATAAAATTTTAGATTTACAAAATTTTTAATTAATGGAAAAATATTTGAATTTAAGATTTTTGTATTAATATTTTCTAATTCAAAATTAAACAAAAAAAAAAAAAAAAAAATAGCTGGATTAAATTTTAAAATGAAAAAAATTTTGATAAAAAAAAATATTTTAAAAAATCCATTTTAGGGAAAAATATGAATTAAAATCTATCAATAAAATTTTTTTGATTCAAATATATTTTTTTTTTTTTTGTTAAATTTGAGAAAATTATTTTTAATCCTAATTTTTTTTAATTTTTTATGATCAAAATTGAAATAAAATATCAGCTGAATGAAATTTAAGTTTAAAAAAATTTTGAATTCACGAATAGAAATTGAGTTAAACTGAATTATATATATATTTTTTTAAATATTTTCTAATGCAAAATTTAAAGAAAATTGAGCTGAATAGAATTTTAGAATAAGCAAATTTTGATTAAAATAAAATTTTTAAAGTAAATTTGTGAAAAACATTTTTATTTAAAATATTTTACGTAATACAATTTTTTAATTCAAATTAAAAAATTAATCCTAAATTATTTTGAAATTTATTCTGATTCAAAATTAAAAAAAAATATATATATCTAGTAAAATTAAATTTTAGATTAAACAAATTTTGAAATTACAAATTTTGATAAAAATGTTTTTTTTTTTAAATAAACTCGTGGAAAAAATTGGATAATAGTTTACTATTTAAAACTTTTTTGATTGCAAATATTTTCTTTTATTAATTATTTTTTAATTAAAATTTATTTAAAATAATTATATATTTTTGTAAAGTTTTTGTGTTTTAAAATTAGGAGAAAATATTCAGTTAAATCATATTTTATATTAAACAAATTTTGAATTTATTAACAAAAAATTGAGTTATGATGAATTTTAAATTTTTTTCATATGTATTTTCTAAGAATTTTTGATTAAAATATTTTTTTTTTGGTTGCTTAATTTTTAGTTTTGAAAAACAGCTGATTCGGTCTTATTTTTCAATGTAAGCTATTGTTTACATTTTTTTCCCAATGTTTTTTAATTTTTGAGATAAAAATTGGAAGCAAATTTTCTATCCATCCATATTTGAACGCATTGAGAATTCATCCTTTGAGAATGACTTTAATTTTTATAGCTGAATAATATTAAAAAACGTCTAAGGATAATTCAAAACAGGCTTTAGAAAAAATATATTTTTTTAAGTAAAATAAACTTTATTTCTATTTGATGAGCTAATAAATAAATCATCTTTTTTCTTGTATTCACTTAATTTTCAGATCATTCCGTACAAAACATATTTTTAATATTGACACAATTATTTCGTAAGCTTCAACCTAAATACATCAATAATCTGCATGTGCTCCATAACGAAACACCCCAAAAAAAAAAAAAAAAAATTCCCAAAAAAAAAAAATACAACAAGAATAACAACAACAACAAAGCATGCTGTGGCACACATGCAACATTATTTTAGCCAAATACACTTGATCTGCTTAACTTAAGACCACACTACTTAACGTATTGACCTCTTTTAAGTGGCTAAAGGAATGTTCAATAATGTACAAATAACCAAATTTAAATATAACACATGTAAGTACCAAAAACCAAATTCTTTAAAACATAATTTTATATGAAACTTGTTAAAAAAAAAAAAAACAAAAAAGTGAACAAACACAAGACTAACGAAATATGTGGATGTTGAAAATATTTTAATGTTGTAATTTTTTTTTTTAACAATATAGGCATTTTTTAAAGAAACTTTAAAAAAAAAACTCAAATTTAAAACAAGACGACGCCACTTGAGGATTTTTTTTTACACTGTGGTCGCCAAAAAATACATTATTTTTTTCAAGATCTTTTACATTATGAAATTAAAAAAAAAAATATGTTTGTTTCAAAAAATTCCTTTAACTTGCAACAGCTGATGTTTGAAATTAAAAAAAAAAAAAAACTAGCGACAACAATTTATTTTATTTCAAAAATATGTATGTTCAAGTAAATCGCTGGTATTTACATTTACATTTGTTTTTAAATTTTATGTTGTTTTTATTTCATATTCATTCGTTTAACAAATCCATTCTGAAATTCCAATGCTATTTTTAATAAGAAAAAAACACATAAAATCCAGCGGTCATTATGGCGCCCGTTTAAGTTTTCGCATACGAAATAAATTCAAGAAAAAATCTTAATCAGTGATATTCGACAAAGAGTAATAGATTCTTTTAATTTAGTTTTTGTTTTTGTGAAATTTGTGCCTGAGAGCCGATATATGGAAGAATGTGAATATGCCTGAATAGATATTTATTGTTCTCTATTTATTTTCTTTAAAGAATGCGTCAGTATCATTTGGATTTTTCGATTTTATACGGTTGTTCGTTCGTTCGTTTCTTGTCAACACTTAAATATTTATTTTTGTGACAAAAAAAAATTTTTTTTTGGTATATTTTCAAAAATAAAAACGTAAACTTAAAAATTATATATACATATAGACGTAAATGTACATGTCGAAGTATGTTTCAAGAGAATGGCGCATTATATTATAGAATTTATCGTTTTTTTTTTTTTTTTTTTTTTTTTTTTTTTTTGGTAAATTGTCATTTTTATTATACATTTTGTTTAAATAATTTATGTTTAAAAATATAGAAAAAAATGTTTGGTTTAATGAGTTGAAGTTCAATTTCAGAATAATGGCTAATTCTTTATTTTTTAAAATCACTTTTATAAAATAATAACATGTTAACAAGGTAACCCTGTGGCTTATGGGAAATTAAATTATAAAGTATTTAAAACAGTAACACGTTTGAGTTTGGGATTCATACCAGAAAAGGACCCTGTGGCTCATTGGAAATTAAATTAAAAAGTATTTAAAACAATAACACGTTTGAGTGTAGGATTCACACAAAAAAAGGACATTTCAAAGAACATTTTTAACAATATGACCAGTATTTAACCATTTTACAAACAGACATGCCTCGAAAGCCTGCGAAAAGTGTCAAAATCAAAATTTTGCACAGCGATTTTTTTAAAATATCTTGCTTTATAAAGCCAAAATCGTAATTTTTCAAAGAAAGTTCTTTTGTTAAGTATCATGCTTTATCGAGCCATGATCGCGAAAATGGCTTAAATGTCAGCATCGAAATTTTGCAAAAAAAGTTTTTTTTTGTTAAGTATCATGCGGTGACTGCGATGGCAAAATCAAAAATTTTGCAAAATATTTTTTTATGTACCTTGATTTATGGAGCCATGACTGCGAAAGTGGATTAAGTGCCAAAATCAACATTTTGCAAAAGACTTTTTTCAATTATCTTTATCTTTTGTTTGTAAACACACACGCAGCGCTACACTCTACACCTGGTGCAAATGATCGTGAATTAACGATTTTCATAAAAAGAGAACTAAAACCAAATTTCTATAATGTCTTTTAAGCAAGGTTCAGAAAATACACACATGAAACACACAATGTTCTGTTCAAAAGCAGCCAACACATATCTTTATTTTCATATCAATTATGTTTGTTTTTAAATTTTCTTCGGTGCCCAACACAACAATGACTGTGTTCGTTTTAATATTTCGTTATTTACACGAACATTTTTGTATCACGTACTTTTTGTTTCAATCACACATAAAGCACACATTTTTGAGTGTTGCTTTATTTGAAGTTCATGTTCTGGTACGTGTACTGAAAAAAAAAAAAAAAAAAACAGAACATGTACAATAAACAGGTTCGAGTTCAGTTATATTTTAAACACGACTTTTAAACACGACTTAAAATATAACTGAACTCGAACCTGTTTATTGTACATGTTCTGTTTTTTCTTACTACACGAGCCACAACACGACTTAAAATATAACTGAACTCGAACCTGTTTATTGTACATGTTCTGTTTTTTTTTCATACACATACCAGAACATGAACTTCAAATAAAGCAACACTCAAAAATGTGTGCTTTATGTGTGATTGAAACAAAAAGTACGTGATACAAAAATGTTCGTGTAAATAACGAAATATTAAAACGAACACAGTCATGGTTGTCTTGGGCACCGATGAAAATTTAAAAACAAACATAATTGATATGAAAATAAAAATATCCGTGTGTTGGTCTAAGTTATGTTTGTTTACATATATGTACGAGTTTTTTATTCAGTGTTTTTTTTTTCTGAACGAATTACAGACTTTTTTAAAATTATTTGTTATGGCCTGCGCCAGTTATGTTTAGATTTTGATGGGTGGGCGTGGCACCTCCCATACAAAGTATCAGAAAATATCTAGAGCACTATGACAGCGAATGTCTTGATGTTTTATGTTAGTACATTAGTTTTAAAACTATACAGTTGGACCATAAATGGGCGTGATGGGATGGGATGGGCGTGGTACCTCCCATAGAAAGTAAATATTTATCTTCACCTATCTGGGGTACTATGACAGCGAGTATTTTGAAATATACGGGGGCGAATAAATAAATCCTTGACTTTTTGAAAGTAAAAAAAAAAATAAATAAAAAAGAAAAAAATTATGAGAATCTTGAAATTTACGAGGGCGAATCCATTAATCGGTGACTTTTTAGTGTAAAAAAAATTCTTAAAAAAATATTTTAATTACTCGCGAATTAATACTCGCGAAGCTGAAATTAAATTGCGTTTTGATCTCGGGAAATAATATTAAGGTCATAGAATATTATTATTAGTTCCCCTTAAACTAATAATTTTTAACGCGGATAATTTTCTTTAGTAGGCTGGTACTCTTCAGAAGTGAAAATAAGCAGGTCGTACCGACTTCCAAAAAATCTGAAAAAAATGGTAAAAATCATTTGGACTATAAAAAAAATTCGCATTAAGAGTGAAAAGAAAAGATTTTTTTTGAAATGTCCCAGTGTGCACCCGTCCAGTATCTTGATTAAAAACTTCTCTCTTTTTGACCAAACGTGGTCTTTATTTTTTTTAAACAGTCGTTGAATCGATCCAATAAGTTGGTATAATATTTATCGTTTATTATTTTTACCTTGTACCGGCAGTCAACCGGTTAAGATTTAATCGATCAAAGGAATTTTTTATGGAACAACTTAAGAATTGAAATTGACAACTAATCCGATCAATTTGTGTCTAATAAATATACCCTATAAAACTATGTGGTCAGGGTATAATGAGTTTTTACCAAAAATATTTGACCTAGACTCATTATTATACTGACCGACTCAGAATCAGTCTCTGATGCGATTTAGCGATGTCCGTCTGTGCGTCCGTCCGTGTGTTCGGCTGTCCGTCTGTCTGTCACGCTGTCTATCTACCCGTCATTCTGTTCGTCTGTCTATCTGCCCATCTGTCTGTTCGCCTGTCTGTATGCCCATGTGCCTGTCCGTCTATATGACTGTCCGTTCGTCCGTCCACCTGTCTGTCCGTCTGTTCGTCTGTTTCCATGTAATTCTTGTAATCGTGACGAACTTTAGGACGAACGCTATTGAAATTGTTGAAAATAGGTAAATGTTCAGACTCAGTCACCATATATGGTCGACTTAAATTGTCATAACATCCAATAATCAAATATATCACTCAGTCCCCATATATGGTCGACTTAAATTGTCATAACATCCAATTATCAAATATATCTGGGTAATATATGGCTTGTGTTTGTTTATTATACCCATTAATCGGTAGTCCATTCATAAATCATCTACTCCCCGTATAAAGCTGCTTCCCGATCTTCACTTAAATCTATTAAAAAGCTTTACCAAATATGGTCAGGAACGGTCCATCTTTTGTTCCAGTTCCCATATAAATGTAGCATCCAATATGAATTTCTTCAAACAAATTAATAACAATTCCACTAAAATTTTTTTATGCTTAGTTTTTATATCCATTTTGCTGGACCTATTGCTTTGTATAGGGTATCGTTTAGTTGGTCTAGATTTACTACAATTTTCTTACTTATCTCCAAATACGTTTAAAATAATTTTTTTTTGTATAATAGAAAAAATATCAGTTACAAAACCAAACTACCATCAATTTTTTATTTGCTCAAAACTCTTCAGAATTTTTCCTTTCTAGTTTTATGAATTGCATTTAAATAAGAAAAAGATTATAAAATATGATTTCAATTTATTTGAAATTTTTATGTTTTATATAAGAACTAGTAAATTCCAGCCCTCGAAATTCGAGCGCAAATTCTAGGAAATTTAATTTTTTCATTAAATAAAGACCCTAAAAGTATGCTAATCAATTATAGCCAATTCACAAATTAACACAAAAACAAACTCATTTTTATTACAAACATATTAAAAAATTTAATAAACACACACATTGCATTGTATAATTTTATGTATGTGTTAGTACCAACTTTAAATGCAATTTACTCAAAATAAAGGAAAAAAATTTTAAAATTTGTAAATCTGCAAATCGGCTAAAAAAAATACCTTTCAAATAATATACGTGTGGTCAAAATCGGTATAAAAGGGTAGAACAAAACATCGGTCACAAGAAATCGCCTAGCCTATTAATATTATAGATTAAAAAATAATTCAGTTGTTTGAGTTGTAATATTTTACTACAATAATTGGAAATTTCTCTTTATATAAAAATATTAATATGATCTTAATTTTATTTTTAATATTAGTAAATTATTCATGTTTTCTTAAAATTTTTAAAATAAAAATTATTTTCATGATTATTTTGAAATTTTCAGGATTATTTTGAAATTTATATGATTATTCATTATTTGATTGATCAATTGCAGAAATTTTGGAACTTGATCGTATGATCGATCCATATTTTTTTTTTTTTTGGAATTTTTAATCGACCAAAGTTTTATCCCAAATATTTGACAAACCAAGTTGCAATGAATGCAAAAGGTTTGCAATTTTTAAATATATTTGGAAATACCCCTTTGTATAAAATGTCGCTATCGGTGTCAAATAAAAATTTAGGATCTTGCCAATTTTATACAAAATAAATTATATAAAATCACCACTAAGAATCTCAATAATAACCTTTTAAAACTTATCTAATGTTTAGATTTTTTTTAAATTTGTTTATGTACACCGAAAAAAAAATATATTTTATACCCGTCACACCAATGTGCAGAGGGTATATATGTATCAGTTGGTCATTCCATTTGTAAAGCATTGAAAAATTAACTTTCGACACAATAAAGTGCATTTATCCTGGAGTCGATATAACGATGTCCATCTGTCCGTCCGTCCTTCTGTCTGTTGAAATCACGCTCATTCACAAAATAAACCATTTACCTGGGTAAACTTAGGAATATATTGTTTGTCATTATTTCGAGCAGGTTGGTATTTAAAATGGGGTGCATCGGTTATCATTGTACCAAGATATGACCTAAAACATGGAAACACCTCAAATATTCAGCCTAGCCGAACGAATGGCACACTTTGTTTTTATTTAAATTTTAATACAATTTGAAATTTTACTATATTTTACTATATATGTATGCCCACAACATGATTTTATTTCCAAATAATTTATTAGTAGTTTTAAAGGATATTAAAGGATAAGGATTTTAAATCTTTAAAGCTAAAAGTATGAAAGTTTAATATGTGTTACTTTATATTTAAGTGCTCAATAAAAATAAAAAAAATATTATTTTTTATTTAAAGTTTTTCTATTTAATTGTTAGATTTTTTTTTTTTTTTGATTAAAAAAAATATATTTTTATATTAAAAAATAAATATTTTTTAATTTATAGTTTTATTCATTGTTTGATCGATTAATCGAAGAATTTTAAAACTTGATCGCTTGATGGATCCCTATTTTTTTTATGTTAAAGTTAAAATTCGAATAATTTACAACCCTTGTTGTCAAGGATTCATGTGTCATCTATTGGGCAATAGCGATTGTGTTTATGGTAGATTTTGGAATCCTACTGATTATTTAAAAAATCACAAAGCCATATATTATGGCTATGGCATCAATAACCTACAACCTCTCTCTCCAAGCGGCCAATACCATATCGTAAATATTTGCGACATGATCGGCCTTAGTCAGCCGCTCTTGAATTTTATACAAAATCCGGCCAATAGTTGGAAAGTAACAGAAATTTTTCAACTTTTTCCAATCGCCATCTCAGTGATTTCTTGCTCATCGCCTAACGTCTATATTCTGCTTAGGCTGTCTCAGTTCAGCGATTAACACCACCCGTAGCGGTTATAAATAACTGAAGAAAACTTCAGAATTTGTTTTCAATTATTTCTATATTTTACATTCGTCACATAAATGTATAAAAATAGACATGATTTAATGGTAATTGAAAATGAAGAGAGAAGGGAGGGGGGGGGGCAATTACCATATAGCTGATTTTAGAGAAAATACTTTATTTTCTACTGAGAATTTCCGCTATTTTCAAATAGGTATTTAAATTGCAAAAGCTTGCGAACCATGTCAAGTGTTATAACAGAAAGCTACTTGTAAAATTCTATTAACCGACTTTTGCTATGACATCCAATGTATTTGCTAAGTGGGGAGATTTGATAAGGAAGGCAACGGAAACTTATTATCACTAACGCAACAATATGAAGAACAGCATCAGACGTTTTAAAGCAAAAGAGCATAGCAACTATAAAGGAAAAAAAATTTAATAAATAAAAAATATATTTTTAAACCTTATATTATTTCTGAAGTTGTTTACAACACCTTCTTTTGCCAACTCGTGTTGCTGTTATATGAGTTGTCATCTCTTCTTCTTCTTCATTTTATGCTTATTTGAATACATGTGTTTGTTTGAGATTTTGTTCAT
Source organism: Cordilura impudica (assembly GCA_963682025.1). Classification (NCBI taxonomy): domain Eukaryota; kingdom Metazoa; phylum Arthropoda; class Insecta; order Diptera; family Scathophagidae; genus Cordilura; species Cordilura impudica. The sequence goes on along the minus strand of OY821518.1, from coordinate 91,839,701 downwards.
TTTTTCTTCTGAGTACAAATTATCCTTTTCATCTTTCACGTGTTTCAAATTAGTGCAGTTTCTTTTTAGTTTTATATATGAGAAATGTTTTTCAACCCCCTGTTGTTTTTGTTTTTTTAGTTGTTGTATAAAGTTGAGTTTTCATTGTATCAAGTTGAGTTAGTTTTGTTTTTCCAGTTAAGATAATTGTGCACGTGTCATTTATTAGAAATGATAATTCAAAATGTCCTTAAAATATTATTTACAAGGCAGTTTCACATGTGTTTGTGATTAATTTTGACTATCAGTTAAAGTTATTTTTATAACTTTTGACAAAAGACTAAAAAGAAAATGACATCTTTTTTTAAACTAGAGACCCCCCCCCCCAAAAGGAACTTTAAAGTTTGAAAAGATTTTATATAACAAAAAAAATAAATTTAAATAATTATACTCGCCCGAGCATGCCAAATAAAGAGTACGATCTTGCCAATCTCAATAATAACCTTTTAAAACTTATCTAATTTTTAGAATTTTTTTTTGATTTTTTTATGTGCACCGAAAAAAAAAATTGTTTTTATATCCGTCACACCACTGTGCAGAGGTTATATATCAGTTGGTCATGCCATTTGTAATGCATCGAGATACCATAAAGTATATATATCCTGAAGTCGATATAAAGATGTCCATATGTCCGTCCGTCCTTCTGTCTATTGAAATCACGCTCATTCACAAAATTAACCATTTACCTGGGTAAACTTAGGACAATATTGTTTGTCATTATTTCGAGCAGGTTGGTATTTAAAATTGGGTGAATCGGGTATCATTGTACTGAGATATGACTTAAAATATGGAAACAAAAAATGCTAAAAATTCGGTGTGTTTGTTCTAATAATATTTTATTATTAATAGGCAAGACGGTTTTTTGTGACATATTCTACAGCTTCAATATCCAACCGATTGTGACAAAAAATATACAATTTGAAAGGTATTTCTTTGTAGATGTTCACCATATTTACAGAAGTACACCATCTGATACATTTTTTTTTTAAATAAAATTAATTTAAAGTTTCTACTAACACAAAATAAAACACATATTTAAGCTTTACATAAAAAACTATACATGCTGTGTGTGTGTTTATTAAATTTATGCTGAATTGTGAATTGGCTAAAATTAATTAGCATACATTTATGCTCTTATAAAATTATTTATTAATGAATAAAAAAAATTTCCTGGAATTTGCACTCGAATTTCGAGGGTTGAGCTCTGCTAGTATAGTATTATTATTAAGTTAAGTGGAAGTAATGCGGGTATTAATGTGAACGTTAAACCCAGGTGAGTGATCAAATATTGAGCATAGTCAACACTTTTACTTGTTGTTATATAAATTTTTATTGATACTCCACGCTAAAGGGCTCAAAATTTTTGTTTGTATATCTACATATTTAAGTTCTCAAAATAATTGTTTTTCAAAAAAAAAATTATTGGTAATTTTAAGGATATTGAACGATAAAGATTTTGGACTAGTTTTTTTTTTTTTTGAAATTTTACTACGTGTTATTTTATTTTTATGTCCACAATATGATTTTCTTTCCAAATAATTTATTAGTAGTTTCAAAGGATATTTAAGGATAAGGATTTTAAACCTATAAAGCTAAAAGTATGAAATATTGAGATGTGTTACTTTATATTTGAGTCTTCAATATAATTTTTTTCGAAGAGACTTTATTGGAAATTTGAAAGAATATTGAATGATAAAACTTTTTAACTTATAACACCAGGAGACTAAAATTGTCATATGTGTTATTTTATATCCAAGTCCTCAATATAATATTTTTGCAAATGAATTTATTGAAAATTTTAAGGAATATTGATAATTTTAAGCGTTATTGAACGATGAAACTTTTTCTCTCATTACGTCAGAAGTATGAAAGTTTGGTATTTAAGTCCTCAGTACAATTTTTTTTACTCAACAAAATTTATTGGTGATTTTAAAAAATATTGAATGACATAACATTTTAAGTAATAACACTAGAAAAATGAAAATTATTGTATGCTACCACAAATTTAAGTCCTCTACATAATTTTGTTTCTAATGAATTTATTGATTGTTTCAAAAGATATTGAACGATAAAACATTTCAACTAATAATACTAAAGGTATGAAATTTTGCTATGTTTCACTTTATATTAAAGTCCTCGATATAATTTTGTTTAAAAATAATTTATTTGTGATTTTAAAGGATATTGATTATTATTAAAAGGATTGTGATTTTAAAGAATATTCCAAAAGAATTTATTGGTTATTTTTAAGGATATTGAACATTAGGAGCTTTTTAAGTAATAACGCTAGGAGAATTAAATATTGCTATGTGTTACCTTATATTTAAGTCTTCAATATAATTTTGTTTTCAAATGAGTTTGTTGGATATTTTTAATGATATTGAATATTTTTTTTTTAAACTGGTAATGGCAGAAGTAGGTTATATGTTACCTTATATATACATAAATCTTAAACATATTTTTTTAAAAATAATTTATTGTTAGTTTTAAAGGATATTGAGCAATATAGATTTTTAAGTAATAGCAATAGAAGTATGGAATTTTGCCATGTTCTATTTTGTATTAAAGTTTTCAATAAAATCGTTTTGAAAATAATTTATTGACAACTTAAAAAAATATTGAACGATATAGCTTTTAAACAAAAATAAGCTAGAATAATGAAATTTTGTTATGTGATGCCACATATTTCGGTCCACAACATAATTTATTTTTAAAAGAATCTATTGGAAATTTCAGAGGATATTGAAGGATGAAATTTTGAAAGGACATTATTGACATCATTTTTTTCTAATATGATAAAATAAATAAATGCATGAAATTGTCCGATAGCGGCACCATAAGACGAGTACAGGTATTACAAATTTTATAAATTTAAAAATATTTTAGAACAGTTCAATAAATGCATTTTCGATAAAAAAAAACTATGAAATTTATGTAAAAGTGAAAGGTCCTAGAACCGGTTCCTGTGACTTTTCCCGTATAGTTCGAATAGATAGTCGTGTTAAGACCATATCTAATATAGACTACCGAGCAAAGACATGCGTTTCCATGTTTGAAAATCCTTGACCTTATGATATGAAAACTATAATTATTAACTAAACATTAATTAGCATATTTTTGTCATTTATCATATGTTCTTCAATTGTATAACCTTTTGGTTAAGCCTACTCAATTTGAAGTCACATTAATGAAGTTTGCATAATTTAGAAATAAGCATATTTAAACTTTACGAATTATGTTTTCATAACATTAACTGTCAGCATTCAAGGGAATTGAATACATTATTCTAGACAATATTCTAATGAAAAATTTTCGTTTAAACAGATATTTGACATTTACAAAATTCCATTTATTTAAATGCTAAATCGCCCACACAAAGGCTTGTTAAAGTAATTTTTCAAAAGAAAACAAAAGAAAAACATTAAAGTTAAATATTTAAAAAAAAAAAAACTAAATACAAATATAACAGACCTATGTAAGTAAATTATAAATTATACTTGGAGTATTATTTATGCAAAAACCAAATATGTGCATATGTCTGTTTATCATCAGTGGTGTGTAGATAGAACAAAGAAACTTTAGAATTTGCAAATTATAAATTTTAATCCCTAAATATACACAAGTAAATATCATATTAACACTAATTATAACAGTTATTAGTTGAAAATAATAACAACAACAACAACAAAATAACCACAGTAACAAAATAATTTGTAGACTTGAGTTTATTGCATAAAAGCTTTAAAGGAATTAAATAAAAGGCCACACTATCCCTTGGAAGCAATGGTCAACAAAAAATTTCTTGAAGTACTACATTTTTGAAAAAAAGTTATTATCTTAAAAAAGTATCTTTAATTAAAAAAAAATTATATTTTCTTACAGAAGTACCTGTTTCGTATAAAAGAACTTGTTATTAAGACAGAACTTTTTCTACAAAAAAAATAGTTTTTATTTAAATAGTGCGTATTCTAAAGGAGTATCTTTTCGTAAAAAAAATCTTTTCTTAAAAAAATTTTTTGTTAAAAATACTTTTTCTTAAAAAACTATCTTTTCATAAAAAAGTACCTTTACTTGTAAATGGTCATTTTCCTTAAAAAAGTAATTGTTCTTAAGAAAATACGTTTTTCTCAAAAAAGTAAATTTTCTTAAAAAAAACCTCTTCTTAAAAAGTTGTCATATCGTAAAAAACTCGCATTTTCTTAAAAAAGTACGTTTTCTTCAAAAGTAACTCAAAAGAGTAACTATATTAAAAAAGTACTTTTTTCAAAAATTACATTTTCATAAAAAGTACCTTTTCATAAAAAGTACCTTTTCATAAAAAGTACCTTTTCATAAAAAGTACTTTTTCATAAAAAGTACCTTTTCCTAAAAAGTACCTTTTCATAAAAAGTACCTTTTCATAGAAAGTACCTTTTCATAAAAACTACCTTTTCATAAAAAGTACCTTTTCATAAAAAGTACCTTTTCATAAAAAGTACCTTTACATAAAAAGTACCTTTTCATAAAAAGTACCTTTTCATAAAAAGTACCTTTTCATAAAAAGTACCTTTTCATAAAAAGTACTTTTTCTTAAAAAGTATATTAAATTTTTTTTAATCATTTATATAATATGTATATCATATGGAAACTTACGAACATCTGAATTGGCCAATTTTATTTTTTAAGATTATGTATTTTTTGTTTTGAGAAATCACTCTTTGGTATGTTCTCTATCGGAAGATAACAAGAAATGTGAAAAAAACAAATAAACTAACAAAATAGATGAACGAAAAAAAGAAGAATGTTTGATTAGTGATGCCAAAACAATGGAAATTTTTAAACTTCTGTACCTGAGTTGGCTAAAATACTAAAAATAGAAGATGGTGTGAAAGAAAATTTATAAAATCTTAATCGTTATTTAAATATTTATAGTGTCTCACGTTTTATTTCAACTGTTTTTTAGTACAATTGTATTTTGCAATGTTTTACTCTAAAAATTAATTACTATAAAATAATGGTAAAATAAAATTTTGTGAAAGTTAAATACCAGAAACATAGAGAATTTTACTGCTGATCAAAAGCAAAAGAAAATTCATGAGAATTATCATGAAATATCGTGAAAATGGTACGACCGGCGATATACCTCTACCTAAAGACGTATATAACAATCTGAAACTAAAAATATTTGTTCGAACTGTTTCCCGATGAGCAATTGAGGCTGATCTTGGTTGTTATAGTGCTGTGAAGAAACTAATGATAACAGAGAAAATTCGTTTGGCTCACATAAATTCTGCTAAAAAAGGCATGAATTGGAAATCTATTCTCTTTTCAGATGTGATCAAGTTTAATTTAAGAGGCCATGATGGAAGAACATTTGTATGAGGACCTAAGGGAAAAAGACTAGACTAAAATATACAATTAGAACCGAAAATTTTAATAAAAGAAATCATTCCTCACACATAAAAACTTGTCTAAAATGATGCAAACTAAAAAATATCTTTGCCTAAGTCGATAAAAGCTACTTAGTAAAATATAAATCTATCAAAATTTAATTTTGCTTAATTTAACTAAGTCTTTATTAATATTCAATTTTGCGTTAGTTTCTTGTAACTAAATTTTTTATATTGTTTTTTTTTTACATTCAAGTTTGTCTATCTTTAAAAAATTTTAAATTACCTAAGTTTTTTTTCGTAACAAAATTTTTTATTTATTTTTTTAATTTTAATGTTATGTTTATATGTTAACTCATATAAACTAATTATTTAAAATCTATAATATTAATAGGCTAGGCGATATCTTGTGACCGATGTTTTGTTCTACCGTTTTATCCCGATTTTGACCAAACGTATATTATTTGAAAGGTATTTCTTTTTAGCCGGTTTGCAGATTTACAGATTTTTAAATTGTTTCTTTTATTTTGACTAAATTGCATTTAAAGTTGCTACTAACACATACATAAAATTACACATATGCTATGTGTGTTTTATTAAATTTGTTAATGAGTTTGTTATCTTCATTCACAATAATAATAAACCATAAAAGTGTTGGTTTGTGAATTGGTTAAGATGAAAAATAAAGCTGCTTAGAAATTGCACTCGAATTTCGAGTGCTGGAATCATCTAGTATAATATAAAATTGTGTGTAATTCTTTTCTGTGCGCATACTACAACCAGATTTAACAAGCTGAAATAAAAACTTCCATCATTTTTGATAAAAATATTGCTTGTATTTTAATTTAATTTTTATTTAATTATTTTATTTTTTTTTTTTGGATTTATAAATATTGCTTATCAAATTAAAGATCAAAATTGCAAATATTATATATAATAATGTACAACAATTCGAAAATTTTTGTACATTGTTATACATTTTCCAGATAGAAATTAAGCAAAAAATAAGAATTCTATAATATTAATCGGCAAGACGATTAATTGTGACCGATTGTACGGTTTTAGTTATCAACCTATTTTGACCAAAAATATACCATTTGAAAGGTATTTCCTTTTCGCTGTCCACCATATTTACAGATTTGCACCATCTGGAATTTTTTTTTTAAATAAATTTCATAAAACACATATTTAAGCTTAAAATAAAAAACTATACAATGCTATGTGTGTGCTTATTAAATTTGTGTTGAATTGTGAAATGGCTAAAATTGATTAGCATACCTTTAGGCTCTTATTAAAATTATTTATTATTAAACCCAGTTACATATCTTATGTGTGTTTAATGAATTTAATTTATATATTCATATATTTTTTATATTTAAAAAAATTTTAAAAAATTTTAAAAAAAAATTGAGTGAAAATATAAAATTTCCTAGAATTTGCACTCGAATTTCGAGCGCTGAGCTCTGCTAGTTATAATAAATATTGGTCAAAAAAGAAATGGAATGGACTTATATTTAAACGCTTTTGGAATTTAAAGGTTAATTACACTGTGCAACAACCGCCCGAAAATTGTTGTGCGATGTAATTGAATTTTTTTTTTTTAATTTTGTATTTTTAATTTTTTTTTACTAAATTTAAAAATTAAAACAACAAAAAACAAATGAAAAATTTGTCTGAGAAAAATTGCTTTTTTTTTTTTTTGAGTCAAATTTTTGTTAAAAAATAATTTTTTTATCTCAGTAAAGTAGAAACAGAAATATTTTCATAAATAAATAAAATTTTGTATTATTATTATTTTGTTTTTTTATTGTTATTTTTTAATTAACATTTTGGACCCATAATTCTCACTAAACTAGCGATAATATTGGAAAATATTTCGAATCTATTTTAACCGGAAATGTAATCCTAAAAGCTTTAAAAATTCCTTAATTTATTAATTAGTTGAAGAATGAACTGCTTTCAAATTAATTGGTTTGTCTAAAACAAAAAATATTATTTATAAAAAATAACTAATTATTAAAACCAGCAGATTCCAGCCCTCGAAATTCGAGTGCAAATTCTGGGAAATTTAATTTTTTCATTAAATAAAGACCCTAAAGGTATGCTAATCAATTATAGCCAATTCACAAATCAACACAAAAAAACAAACTCATTTTTATTACAAACACATTAACAAGTTAAATAAACAAATAGCATAGCATGTATAATTTTATGTATGTGTTAGTAGCAACTTTAAATGCAATTTACTCAAAATAAAGGAAAAAATTTAAAAATCTGTCAATCTGCAAAACGTCTAAAAAGAAATACCTATCAAATAATATACGTTCGGTCAAAATCGGGATAAAATGGTAGAACAAAACATCGGTCACAAGAAATCGCCTAGCCTATTAATATTATAGACATATTTTTTTAAAGTTTGTATTTTTATTTACTTATTTTTTTTAAACTAAATTTAACCTCTAGACATTGACCTTTAAATAAAATTAAAACAACAAAAAGCAAATGAAATATATGTTTGAGAAGAAATATTTTATTTTGAGTCTAATTTTAATAAAAAAATATTTTTGTTTTATCAAAGTAAAGCAAAAAAAAGAGAGTATTTTGGCGATTATTATTATTTTTTAAAATAATAACCATGATAATATGGGAAAATATTTTATGTTTTTTAATTTATTTTAGCAGATATCTTGGAAGCTGAAATGAGTTCCTTAATTTATTAATGAGTTGAAGAATAAACTGCTTTCAACTTTATTAAAACAAATTTGGTGCCATATAACACGAAAATATTTGTTTATAAAAAATAATTGATAATTAAATTTTTTTTTTTTAATTTTGTATTTAATTTTTCTTTAACTTAACTTAACCTAAAAGAACAAATGAAAAACATTTTTTCTTGAGTCAAATTTTTATATAAAATATTTAGATATATCAAAACAAAGAAAAAAAAGAGAATATTTTCGATCATTTCACAAACTGTATTTTTTGCTACACTGTGAGCACATTTGTTTTAAATTACTTATTTGCTATTTATTAAAAGCAAACTAGCACAACTTTTATTAGAAAATCTTTGCCAATTAGGACGAGTCACAAATCATTAGGGGATTTCCATGAATCATTTTCATTTGACAAAACATTAAAACGAAAAAGAGTATGAATTCTTTGCTTATTTAAAAAAAATATTATGGCGAGGAACAAAATAAAATTTTTAGTTAATAAAAAAATTTAGGTAATTTTAATAGTACTTTAACATATACAAATATTATATATTCAATTGAAGGAAAATTTTTTAAAAAATTTGTGCAAATTAAAAAAAAAAAAAAAAGAAAAATTAGGAAAAATAATTTCATTAAAAAGAAAAGTAAACACGAGTAGCAAAATGTTTTCAAAATGTTATTGATAAATACGATTTTGGCGACAAATTAAAAAAAAAATAGTAGTTTTGTTCCACATTCCTTAAAATTCGCCAATTTAAATACATATGAATGAATTAACATCAATTGAACAGCATTTAGTGTTTTTTTTTGTATTGAGTACATTTTAAATTCCTAAAACACGAACATATTTCGTGGGCCAAGCAAACTCAGATCAGCTGCCAAATTTTAATTGTCAACCGGTTTTTGTTTAGATTTAATTATAAATTTAATTTATTTTATTTTTATAATTATATTTGAGTTAAATTATAAAGTTCAATCATTTTAATTGACTTACCTTTTAATTTATATTCCAATTTCAAAATATAACAACTTATAGCTGTCACAGTATCAAAACGATATTTAGCAGCCAATTTGTCAAAGAGCACTTCACTTTGTAAAGACACTTGAAATCTTCACTTCCTTGTAGTAACCAAGTACTTAAAACGTTTTTTTGCTTTTAATTGAATTTACTTCTTAAGTTTTAATTAATTCTGAAATGGGTTTTTATTTTCTGTTTTTTTTCTCTTTTGTAAATTTAGGTTTTAAAGGTTTTAATTTAGTTTCTTTTCTATATATATTTTATTTTTTTTTTTGAAATGGGCGTTTTGTTGTATTTAATTTTTGCAAATAATTTTCATTTAATGGTATTTCACTTTCTTTATGTTTTACAGAAAATGCCACAAAATTATACAACACATTTGCAAAATTTATTTTCTTTAATTAAAATATCAAATCGTTCGTTTCTACCCCCCCTTTTGTTATGTGATGTGGTAAAAACTGAATAAGCTTATTTTGCAAACGAAACGCGTATATTGTTCTATTTCAAAAATTTTGTTATATATTTCAATTCATAAAACCGTTACTGTTTAAAAAAAATATTTATTTATCTTTTATTTTGTTTCCGTTTTAACAAATCTTATTCCGACGATATCTCATATAAAACTGATATGTTTCCACCGTAGAATATTGTTAATATAGTCTAGTTGGATTTTTAAATATTTATGGCTATATATTTTAAGTGTGTCGTTGTTTTTTTTTTACGAAAAAAGGGAAATTTTTGCTTCACGTTATTTGCGAAAGAGATTTGTGGAATATATTCAAATTAGAGAACAGAAATATTTTTTTTAAGATTAAGATGCGTATGAAAAATACCCTACATGAGTTCATTGTTCATCAGATATTCATATAATTTTTTATAGGAAAGAGATTTAAAGAAATTGCTTAACTAAAAACAAAAACCCAGATGATATTAAAGAAGATGAAATTAAAAAATTTTCTTATCTCTGAGCTTGTTTTCGTAGAAAAAAATCTCACTTTCGTTCTCTTCACTTAACTTTTTTATATAAACTTTTTTCCTATGGAAAAATTTTCAGATTCTAAAAATTTTCAGAATCGGGAAGTTTTTTATTATGAATTCAATCTGAGATACTTAGAAATTTCCCGTGAACAAATTTAAGATTCTGAGAACTTTGTGCTATAGAACAGTTTTTATACTTTGAGAAATTTTTATCCTATAGATAAAAAACTGAGCACCTTGTCGTTTATACAAATATTTTCAGAATTCCTACGAAAAATTATCCAATAGTGAAACACCTATATTCGGTAAAAATAAAATCAGATTCTGAGAACTTTTTGCTATAAAAAAATTCAAAAATTCTGGGAGCTGTTTTTTTTTTTTTTTTTGTAAAAATCTCAGATTCTGATAACTTTTTTTCAATATAAAAATAAACAATGTGAAATTCTAAGAACTTTATCTGTAGAAAAACAATGTAAAGTTTTAAGAACTTTATCTTAAAAAAAAATATTTCAGGTTCTGAGAACATTTTCCTCTACAAACATTCCAAAATTCTCTATAATTTTTTACTATTGAAAACTATTCAAATTCCTCATAAAATTCTCAGATTTTAAGTGGTTTCGGTAGAAAAATTCTTCTTCGTGCTTTTTGCTGTAGAATAGTATTGCGCATTTTGAGATTTTTTAATTTTCCGATTTTGAAAATTTTCCGTTTTGAAAACTTTTTCGTATAAAGATTATTACAGATTCTGAGAACTTTTTTGTGCAATAGAAAATTTCTGGGAAAAAAATTCTCAGACTCTTAAGAAAATTTCCTTTCTCTTGTAAGAAAATTTTTAAACTCCGAGAACTTTTTCTGTAACGAAAATTTTTGTAAAAAAAAATCTGAAATTCTAAAAAGCTTTTTTTAATTCGGAGAACCTTTCCCCAATACTTAGAACTTGTTCTGTAAAAAAAATTAAGATTCTGAGAAGTTTTTCCTATAGAACAATACAAAGATTCTGGGAGCTGTTTTTTCTGTAAAACATCTCCGATTCTGGGAATTTTTTTCTATTTTCTAATTGAAATTCAACAGGGTCTAAGAACTTACTATAGAAAAATTTTTTTTTGGATCTTTTCGCTATAGAATAAATTGCAGATTCTGAGATTTTTTCTTAACAAAATTTTCCAATTTCAAAAGTTTTCCATTTTCAAGAATTCTTTTTCGTATAAAAAAATTTTCAGATTCTGAGAAGGTTTTTTGTAAGAGAATTTCTATAAAAAAATTTTCAGATTCTTAGAAAATTTCCTTTCTTTTGTAAGAACATTTTCAAACTCTGACAAATTTGTCGAATACAAAATTTTTATTTTCAAGAACTTTTTTTCTGTAAAAAAAATTGCTGTAAAAAAGGTTCTAAGAAGTTTTTTTTGTTAAATTCTGAAATTCCGAGAAGTTTCTGCAAGCGCTCCGCTTTGAAAATTATTTTAGATTCTGTAAAAAAAATTTTAAATTCCGAGAAGTTTTTCATGTAAGAAAATTTTTAAACACCGAAAACTTTTTCTGTAACGAAAATTTTTGTAAAAAAAATCTCAAATTCTAAAAAGTTTTTTTTTTTTAATTCGGAGAACCTTTCCCCAATACTTAGAACTTTTTCTGTAAAATAAATTCAGGTTCTGAGAAGTTTTTCCTATAGAACAATACAAAGATTCTGGGAGCTGTTTTTTCTGTAAAACATCACCGATTCTGGGAATTTTTTTCTATAGTAAAATTCGGATTCTGGAATCTTTTTCCCATACAAACATTCAAAGATTCTGGGTATATTTTTCTATCGAAAATTTTTTATTTCCTAATTGAAATTCAACAGGGTCTAAGAACTTACTATAGAAAATTTTTTTTTGGATCTTTTCGCTATAGAATAAATTGCAGATTCTGAGATTTTTTCTTAACAAAATTTTCCGATTTCAAAAGTTTTCCAGTTTCAAGAATTTTTTTTCGTATAAAAAAATTTTCAGATTCTGAGAAAGTTTTTTGTAAAAGAGAATTTCTATAAAAAAAAAATTTCAGATTCTAAGAAAATTTCCTTTCCTTTGTAAGAACATTTTCAAATTCTGGCCATTTTTTCGTATACAAAATTTTTATTTTCTAGAACTTTTTTTCTGGAAAAAAAAATTGCTGTAAAAAAGGTTCTAAGAATTTTTTTGTTAAATTCCGAAATTCCGAGAAGTTTCTCCAAGCGCTCCGCTTTGAAAATTATTTTAGATTCTGTAAAAAAATTTTTAAATTCCGAGAAGTTTTTCATGTAAGAAAATTTTTAAACTCGGAGAACTTTTTCTGTAACAAAAATTTTTGTAACAAAATCTCAAATTCTAAAAAGTTTTTTTTTTTAATTCGGAGAATCTTTCCCCAATAGATTGAACTTTTTCTGTAAAAAAAAATTCAGATTCTGAGAAGTTTTTCCTATAGAACAATACAAAGTTTCTGGGAGCTGTTTTTTCTGTAAAACATCTCCGATTCTGGGAATTTTTTTCTATAGAAAAATTCGGATTCTGGAATCTTTTTCCTGTACAAACATTCAAAGATTCTGGGTTTATTTTTCTATCAAAAATTTTTTATTTTCTAATTGAAATTCAACAGGGTCTAAGAAATTACTATAGAAAAATTCATTTTGGATCTTTTCGCTTTAGAATAATTTGCAGATTCTGAGATTTTCCCTTAACAAAATTTTCCGCCTTCAAAAGTTTTCCATTTTCAAGAATTCTTTTTCGTATAAAAAAATTTTCAGATTCTGAGAACGTTTTTTGTAAAAGAGAATTTCTATAAAAAAAAATTTCAGATTCTAAGAAAATTTCCTTTCTTTTGTAAGAACATTTTCAAATTGTGACAATTTTGTCGTATACAAAATTTTTATTTTCAAGAACTTATTTTCTGAAAAAAAAAAATTGCTGTAGAAAAGGTTCTAAGAAGTTTTTTTGTTAAATTCTGAAATTCCGAGAAGTTTCTGCAAGCGTTTCGCTTTGAAAATGATTTTAGATTCTGTAAAAAATTTTCAAATTCCGAAAAGTTTTTCATGAAAAAAATTTTCAGATTCTGAGAATTTTGCTTATAGAAAATTTGTTAAGTTCTGAAAACATATTTTTTCCGTAGAAAATTCTTAGATTCTAATATATTTTTTCTATTTCCAGATTCGGAGACCTTTTTCTTATATAAATATTCTCAAATTTTGAGACCATTTTTCTATTGACAAATTTTCAGATTCTGAGATCTTTTTCCTATTGAAATATTTTTAGACGTTTAGATCATTTTCCTATAAAAAATTCTCAGAATCGGAGATCTTTTTCCTATAAAAAAAATTCTCAGTTCAATTCTTACATATTTTTCCCATAGAAAAATTCTCAGATTCTAAAATCTTTTTCTTATAGAAAAATTCTCAAACTCTGAGATATTTTTTCGTAAAAAAATTCTCCGATTCTGAGATATTTTGCCTGTAGAAAAATTCTCAAATACTGAAATATTTTTCTTACAGAAAAATTCTCTGATTCTAATATCTTTTTTCTATAGAAATGTTCCCAGATTCTAAAATCATTTTCTTATAGAAAAATTACAGATTCTGAAAGCTTTTTCCTATAGAAAAATTTTTCTGGTTTTGAGATCTTTTTAATATTGAATTCTTCAACAAAATTTGCACATTTTGAGGACATTTTAACTTAAAAAAATCTTTAGGTTCATAGAACTTTTTTCTGTTGAAAAATTTTTTGGATACTGTTTCCATTTGCTGTAGAAAATTTTCAGATTCTGAGATCTTTTCCTAATCAAAAATTTTCAGAAACTGCAAATTTTAACAATTTTGTGGAATTTTTCATAAAATTTATTAGAATCCCTGTACTTTTTGCTAAATTCTGAGATTCTCTGTTTCTAAAATCAGTTTCTCAAAATTTATGATATTTTTCTATAGAAATTTTCCCACATTATGTGAGTTTTTTTAATGGTAATTTTTTGTGCGAAATTTTTAGATTCTGTAGACCTAATGGAAATTTTTCGGAAAATTTTCAGATTCTGTAGAATTTTTCTTAACACAATATTTTCAAATTCTGTAGACGCCTTCCAAATGGAGAATTCTTCGTACTTTTAATCTGCAAAATATCTTTTTTCTATAGAAATATTCCCAGATTCTAAAATCTTTTTCTTATAGAAAAATTACAGATTCTGAAAGCTTGTTCCTATAGAAAAAATTTTCTAGTTTTGAGATCTTTTTAATATTGAATTCTTCAACAAAATTTGCACATTTTGAGGACATTTTAACTTAAAAAATCTTTAGGTTCATAGAACTTTTTTCTGTTGAAAATATTTTTAGATACTGTTTCCACTTGCTGTGGAAAATTTTCAGATTCTGAGATCTTTTCCTAATCGAAAATTTTCAGAAACTGCAAATTTTAACAGTTTTGTAGAATTTTTAATAAAATCTATTGGAAACCCTCTACTTTTTGCTAAACTCTGAGATCCTCTGTTTCTGAAATCTGTTTCTCAGAATTTATGATATTTTTCTACAGAAATTTTCTCAAATTATGTTAATTTTTTTAGTGGTAATTTTTTGTTCTGTAGACTTTTTTGTAGGAAATTTTTAGATTCTGTAGATGGATTCTGTCCTAATGGAAAATTTTCAGATTCTATAGAATTTGTCTTAATGCAATATTTTAAAATTCTGTAGACCCCTTTCAAATTGAGAATTCTTCGTACTTTTATTCTGCAACTATATAATATACATAGATTCTAAGAAATTTTTTCTAAAGTAAAATTTTCCGAAATTCTGTACAATTTTTGGAGGAATCTAGATTGTTTCCTAATGGAAAATTTTGATGATTTTGGAGACCATTGCATAATTAAAATTTTTGGATTCTGTGAATTTTTTCAAAAGAAAAATTCTTTCAAGATTCTGTGAACATATTCCAAATGGAAATTCTTAGTCTGAATTTTTAAAAAATTAAAATTCACAGATTGTGAGAATAGAAATACATTTCTATATGAAAATGCTCAAATTTTGATAACTTTTTATTTATTCAAATTCTTAGATACTTAATTGTAAAACCTGTTTCCTTATTGAAACTGTCATATATTGTAAACTTTTTCGAATGGAAAATATGCATAATATGGATACTTTTTTATGCAGCAAATTTTGTTGTATTAAAAAGTATGGAGAAAAAAATAGTTTTTCAGAATCTGAGAATATTCAGTTTTTTTTCCCAACTACAGAATCTATGAAATACCATTAGGAAAATTCTTTGTAGAACCTGGGATTTTTTTGAAAAGAATAAAGATGACCTTTTTGCTACAGACGTGCAGGGCCAAGCACTCGAAATTCGAGTGCAAATTCTGGGAAAATTAATTTTTTCAATCAATTTTTTTCTTCCAATGTTTTTTTTTAATCTACATCTAAATATAAAATTTATGAATATTTAAATAGCACTAGTATAGCCCAGCAGTCTAAGTTCGAGTGCAAATTCTAGGAAATATTCTTATTTTATTCAATTTTTATCGTCCAATATTTTTTTAATCTATATAATACAAAATTTATGAATACTTAAATGAGCCCAAAGGTATGTTTATCAATTTTAGCAATTCAAAATTCAACACAGAGCCTCCGATATATAATTTAAATCATTCGCATTAACATGGTGTAACGATTATTATAAATATTTTATTATATTTAATTTAATATATTTCTAAGACAGATTAAATATAAATTTTATCATTCTCAGCTTCTCCTCCGTACGAACTATAACTATGCCCATTTTCACACTCCCCCCTGCCCGCATAGTGCTTAAAAAGGGAACTAAAAATTTACCTTCACGTACTAATATATAGATTCATTAAATTGTGAATTTTAAAATAAAATTTCATTAAATTTCATTATAAATCTATAATATTAATAGGCTAGGCGATTTTTTGTTACCGTTGTTTTGTTCTACCGTTCTATCCCGATTTGGACCAAATGTATATTATTTGAAAGGTATTTCTTTTTAGCTGTTCAGCAGATTTGCTGATTTTTAAATTTTGCCCTTCATTTTGAGTAAATTGCATTTAAAGTTGCTACTAACACATACATAGAATTATACATATGCTATGTGTGTGTTTATTAAATTTGTTAATGGGTTTGTTTTCTTCACTCACAATAATAATAATGCAAAAAAGTGTTGATTTGAGAATTGGCTAAGTTGAAAAATAGAGTTGCCTAGAAATTGCGCTTGAATTTCGAGCGCTGGAATCTGCTAGTATTTATAAATATCAGTAGATTTATCCATGCCATTTTTTGTATCATAATTTTTTCTATTTTCTGAATAATTTTTTCTATTTTCTGAAGTATACGTGTCAGAAAATACAAGAAGTTTTGCAAGTTGACCTTCGCTTCGATTTTGTCCATTGCTTTTCCTACTTTTAACTGATTGAGTGATTTGAAACAGTATATTTTTTTATAAATTTTTTTAAAGGGCAATATTTGAATCAAACAGAAAACTCGGTTTTTTTCTTTGCACTGTTATTAGAACCTCCACACTGTTCAAAGATCATATATCATATATCCGCATCAAAAAATGAATTTGCGACCCCAAATTTATAACAACTCGAGTCGATATAGGGATGTCATCTCTCCACTTACCTGTGTAAAACTAGAATAGTATTGGTTTTCATTATTTCGAGCAGGTTGGTATTTCAAATCGGGTATCGTTGTACCAAAATATGTCCTAAAATATGGACACATCTCTAAATAATTACACCCTCCACACAACTGTGCTGAGGGTATATAGCAGTTTGTCATTCCGTTTGTAACGCATCGAAACATGCATTTGCGTCTGTCCGCCTGTCTGTTATAATTGCGGTCCTCACAAAAAAAAAAAACAACTTACCTAAATAAAGTTATGATAATATTGTTTATCATTATTTCGAGCAGGTTGTTACTGAAAATGGTGTATATCGGGCATCACTGTGCCAAGCTATGTCCAAAAATATGAAGGCACCTCTAATAAATGCAAAAAAGTCAGTGCCAAGCTATGTCACAATACAAATACAAAAAATAAATAACCAAAAAAGTGTTGGTTTGTGAATTGAATAAGTTGAAAAATGAAGTTGCCTAGAAATTGCGGTCGAATTTCGAGCGCTGGAATCTGCTAGTATTTGATGAACACACAAAAGAGATGGGATTTTTAATAAATAATTTTAATAAGAGCACAAAGGTGTGCTAATCAACACAGGGCGATTAAAATGTACTCTTTTTTTAAATTATCAATAATAAATACACAGGCGATGAATTGTGAATTGGCTGAAATTGATATGCATACCTTTAGGTTCTTATAAAATTATTAATTGCAAATATTTTATTTTATTTAATTTAACATATATTTAAAATATATTATACATAAATTTTTTATTTCTGCACTTCTCATCCATATGCCAAATTTCGCACTTCTCTGTGCGCGTATGTTGCATAAAAAATGGTCGAAAGATTTTTCTTCACATATTTTTGTATAGATTATGATGATTTTTTAGTTATTAAAATTTCTTATAATTTTTCAGATTCGCGTATTTTTTCCTTTTAATTAATTTTAAGATTGTGAGTTTTACATTTGAAAAAAATATTAAAATTGTACCGACTATTTCCTAGTAAGAAACTTTAAGATTGTGAGATATTTTCGATTAAAAAATGTTCAGATCTTTCTTCTTGAGTTTTAATTTTAGATATAGCTCAGATTCTAAACACTATTTTTCTAAACCAGAACCTGTAGACTCGATGTATTTTTCCTTAAGAAAATCTTCAGATTCTTTTTTTCTAAATTTATTTCTTACAAATTCATTTAAAAATTCTGAATAGACTAAAACAAGTTTAAGGTGTAAGAGACATCAGCACAAACTAACAATACCATACAACCATCCCACATGTAACCTTAGTAGAGAAGATTTAACAGAAAAAAAAAATGTTTGCCTGATAACGCATGCGTTTTAGCCAAATATCCACATTTTCTCATTCTCAAACTGATAAAGAATTAAACAAAACAAAAAATCCCAAAACAAAATTGAACTCATAATAAAAACAGCTGTTTTTGGTTGTATTCTGTTTTTTATTTATTTTTTTTATTATTTGGCATTTTTTTTTTAAGAGATACTATTATAAGACATTTGTTACCACAATGATATACACACACATACAACATTCACACCACGATACTTTTATTTGTTATGAATTCTACTGAATGTGAAGAGATGTCTTACAGCTGTTATGAACAGGTATTCTCGCAACACAATTACTACATGCCACAGAATTCTAATGAAACCGAAAAAAAAATTAAGAAAGAAGAAAAATTCTCATTCATGAAAATTCATATGTAATTCTTGTGATATTATGCATGCATACGAGTACAGAGTTAAATAAACAAATTCTTATACTTAGACCTGTTGAATCATTATGATTTGTACGATAATCGCATACACACATACACACATACTCATATAACCCCACTATACAACTACAGTAAGTCAAAAGAAAGTGTAAACTTACAATTTTTATATTCAAGCTTTTATTTCGGCTTTTTATACCCATACCACCATGTGGTTTGGATATAATGACTTTGTGCTGCTGTTTGTAACTACCAAAAATATTTGACCTAGACCCATCTTTTATTTACCGATCGACTCAGAATCACTTACTGAGTCGATGGCCGTCCGACCGTCTGCCCGTATGTGTGTCCATGTAAACCTTGTAATCGAACTACAGGTCGCAAATATGAATATATATGGATGAAATTTGGTATATAAGCATCTATCGGCCATAGGAGGAACGCTATTGAAATTAGTGAAATTCGGTCCATGTTCAGACCTAGTTCCCATACAAATGATCCCCATGAATTCGACTTAAATTGCCATAAGATCCAAATTATCACATAGATCTCAGTCAAATTGGGTTTATATGTGTTTATTATATCCATTAATCAGTAGTCCAGAAATAATCCCAATAGGGATCATATGCCCCATATTGAGCTGCTTCCCGATCTTCACTTAAATCTATTAAAAAACAAAAATATTGCACAGATTTTTCTGAAATTTGGTTTTTTCAAAATATAAGTGACTTTACCAAATGTGGTCATGATCGGCCCATTTTTAGACCAGTCCCCATATAAATATAGCATCCGATAAGAACTTTTTCTGCAGCCAAAAATTATTAATAACAATGCCACTAAAATTTGGTTTATGCTTCTTTTCCATACCCAATTAGTTGGACCGAAGAGATGGTCGGTTTAGACCGACTATAATTTCTTACTTGTTGTGTTCCTTTTTAATTAAACATTATATTATTTTTCTAAGTGGTATTAGTTCTTCTTTAATCTACAAAAAGGAAAAAAAAACAAAAAAAATCTTATAATAAAATTAAAAAAAAATGTAGCAAAAACTAAAAGTACTCCAAATAATACGAGCCAAAAGAAAGTGTACAAAATGTTGCTCAATACTTTGAGTATTAAAAATTTACAGTTTCCTGTTGTAATTTGTTTTGTGTTCTATTGTTGTTGTTGTTGTCAGCTGCGTTTTGGGTGGAAAGTAAAATTATACTTTGTTTTGATTTAGTTGCAGTGGGACGAAATTAAAGAGTTTTCGAACGTCTACTTCTTTTTCAAAAATTTTTCAGCAAATGTCCATTTAAAGCCGATACCTTGTGCTTAAATTTCATAACTAATGAAGGAATAACATTGCGTGAAAACTACGTTATTGATTAACAGAAGCCACAATAATAGATGAACATAAAAAGTTCGGAAATGTAGTTAATCAACCAAAGTCTGGCAGTGGTAAGAAGTTGAATGTAATCGAAATACGGTCAATTGAAACGAATGCCAGCGAAAATACCTTTGATATCAATAAAAAATCAAAAAGAACTCCCGAATTTTGCGAAAATTCATCGAAATAAAAGTTAATCTTTTTGGAAAAAAGTTCTTTTAGTGACTAGTGCAAATTTGTTATTGTTAAAAAAAGTTTTTGGTAAAAAAAAACAAGCAACACCGGTGAACATCGGAACTCAACTTAATCACAAATTTGTAGAAAAGCATTTACTAGCAGAGTTATACTTAAATCTTTTTGATGTGTAAACATCTATACGCTCACGGGGGTAAAAATATATTTCACAAAACAATCACAAAAACAGACTAAGCCAAAAACGGTGTGAGGTACGATTGTATTGGTGAAAAGATTAGGAAGTGTTTGGAGATACAGTGAAGGCACGATCTCATTAGGAAGTGTGGAAATAAAATGAGGGACCGAATAGCGTTATAAAAACGTTTTGAAAAATGAAAATGAAACATAAACAATGAAAAATTAAAAATGAAAAATTAAAAATTAAATATTAAAAATTAAAAATTAAAAATTAAAAATTAAAAATTAAAAATTAAAAATTAAAAATTAAAAATTAAAAATTAAAAATTAAAAATTAAAAATTAAAAATTAAAAATTAAAAATTAAAAATTAAAAATTAGAAATTAAAAATTAAAAATGAAAAATTAAAACATTAAAAATTAAAAATTAAAAATTAAAAATTAAAAATTAAAAATTAAAAGTTAAAAATAAAAAATTAAAAATTAAAAATTAAAAATTAAAAATTAAAAATTTAAAATTAAAAATTAAAAACTGAAAATTAAAAATTAAAAATTAAAAATTAAGAATTAAAAATTAAAAATTAAAAATTAAAAATTAAAAATTAAAAATTAAAAATTAAAAATTAAAAATTAAAAATTAAAAATTAAAATTAAAAATTAAAAATTAAAAATTAAAAATTAAAAATTAAAAATTAAAAATTAAAAATTAAAAATTAAAAATTAAAAATTAAAAATTAAAAATTAAAAATTAAAAATTAAAAATTAAAAATTAAAAATTAAAAATTAAAAATTAAAAATTAAAAATTAAAAATTAAAAATTAAAAATTAAAAATTAAAAATTAAAAATTAAAAATTAAAAATTAAAAATTAAAAATTAAAAATTAAAAATTAAAAATTAAAAATTAAAAATTAAAAATTAAAAATTAAAAATTAAAAATTAAAAATTAAAAATTAAAAATTAAAAATTAAAAATTAAAAATTAAAAATTAAAAATTAAAAATTAAAAATTAAAAATTAAAAATTAAAAATTAAAAATTAAAAATTAAAAATTAAAAATTAAAAATTAAAAATTAAAAATTAAAAATTAAAAATTAAAAATTAAAAATTAAAAATTAAAAATTAAAAATTAAAAATTAAAAATTAAAAATTAAAAATTAAAAATTAAAAATTAAAAATTAAAAATTAAAAATTAAAAATTAAAAATTAAAAATTAAAAATTAAAAATTAAAAATTAAAAATTAAAAATTAAAAATTAAAAATTAAAAATTAAAAATTAAAAATTAAAAATTAAAAATTAAAAATTAAAAATTAAAAATTAAAAATTAAAAATTAAAAATTAAAAATTAAAAATTAAAAATTAAAAGTTAAAAATTAAAAATTAAAACTTAAAAATTAAAAATTAAAAATTAGAAATTAAAAATTAAAAATTAAAAATTAAAAATTAAAAATTAAAAATTAAAAATTAAAGATTAAAAATAAAAAATAAAAAATTAAAAATTAAAAATTAAAAATTAAAAATTAATAATTAAAAAATTAAAAATTAAAAATTAAAAATTAAAAATTAATAATTAAAAATTAAAAATTAAAAATTAAAAATTAAAAATTAAAAATTGAAAATTAAAAATTAAAAATTAAAAATTAAACATTAAAAATTAAAAATTAAAACTTAAAAATTAAAAATTAAAAATTAAAAATTAAAAATAAAAAATTAAAAATTAAAAATTAAAAATTAAAAATTAAAAATTAAAAATTAAAAATTAAAAATTAAAAATTAAAAATTAAAAATTAAAAATTAATAATTAAAAAATTAAAAATTAAAAATTAAAAATTAAAAATTAAAAATTAAAAATTAAAAATTAAAAATTAAAAATTAAAAATTAAAAATTAAAAATTAAAAATTAAAAATTAAAAATTAAATATTAAAAATTAAAAATTAAAAATTAAAAATTAAAAATTAATAATTAAAAATTAAAAACTAAAAATTAAAAATTAAAAATTGAAAATTAAAAATTAAAAATTAAAAATTAAAAATTAAAAATTAAAAATTAAAAATTAAAAATTAAAAATTAAAAATTAAAAATTAAAAATTAAAAATTAAAAATTAAAAATTAAAAATTAAAAATTAAAAATTAAAAATTAAAAATTAAAAATTAAAAATTAATAATTAAAAATTAAAAACTAAAAATTAAAAATTAAAAATTGAAAATTAAAAATTAAAAATTAAAAATTAAAAATTAAAAATTAAAAATTAAAAATTAAAAATTAAAAATTAAAAATTAAAAATTAAAAATTAAAAATTAAAAATTAAAAATTAAAAATTAAAAATTAAAAATTAAATATTAAAAATTAAAAATTAAAAATTAAAAATTAAAAATTAAAAATTAAAAATTAAAAATTAAAAATTAAAAATTAAAAATTAAAAATTAAAAATTAAAAATTAAAAATTAAAAATTAAAAATTAAAAATTAAAAATTAAAAATTAAAAATTAAAAATTAAAAATTAAAAATTAAAAATTAAAAATTAAAAATTAAAAATTAAAAATTAAAAATTAAAAATTAAAAATTAAAAATTAAAAATTAAAAATTAAAAATTAAAAATTAAAAATTAAAAATTAAAAATTAAAAATTAAAAATTAAAAATTAAAAATTAAAAATTAAAAATTAAAAATTAAAAATTAAAAATTAAAAATTAAAAATTAAAAATTAAAAATTAAAAATTAAAAATTAAAAATTAAAAATTAAAAATTAAAAATTAAAAATTAAAAATTAAAAATTAAAAATTAAAAATTAAAAATTAAAAATTAAAAATTAAAAATTAAAAATTAAAAATTAAAAATTAAAAATTAAAAATTAAAAATTAAAAATTAAAAATTAAAAATTAAAAATTAAAAATTAAAAATTAAAAATTAAAAATTAAAAATTAAAAATTAAAAATTAAAAATTAAAAATTAAAAATTAAAAATTAAAAATTAAAAATTAAAAATTAAAAATTAAAAATTAAAAATTAAAAATTAAAAATTAAAAATTAAAAATTAAAAATTAAAAATTAAAAATTAAAAATTAAAAATTAAAAATTAAAAATTAAAAATTAAAAATTAAAAATTAAAAATTAAAAATTAAAAATTAAAAATTAAAAATTAAAAATTAAAAATTAAAAATTAAAAATTCAAAATTAAAAATTAAAAATTAAAAATTAAAAATTAAAAATTAAAAATTAAAAATTAAAAATTAAAAATTAAAAATTAAAAATTAAAAATTAAAAATTAAAAATTAAAAATTAAAAATTAGAAATTAGAAATTAAAAATTAAAAATTAAAAATTAAAAATTAAAAATTAAAAATTAAAAATTAAAAATTAAAAATTAAAAATTAAAAATTAAAAATTAAAAATTAAAAATTAAAAATTAAAAATTAAAAATTAAAAATTAAAAATTAAAGATTAAAAATAAAAAATAAAAAATTAAAAATTAAAAATTAAAAATTAAAAATTAAAAATTAAAAATTAAAAATTAAAAAATTAAAAATTAAAAATTAAAAATTAAAAATTAATAATTAAAAATTAAAAATTAAAAATTAAAAATTAAAAATTAAAAATTGAAAATTAAAAATTAAAAATTAAAAATTAAAAATTAAAAATTAAAAATTAAAAATTAATAATTAAAATTTAAAAATTAAAAATTAAAAATTAAAATTAAAAATTAAAATTAAAAATTAAAAATTAAAAATTAAAAATTAAAAATTAAAAAATAAAAATTAAAAATTTAAAATTAAAAATTAAAAATTAAAAATTAAAAATTAAAAATTAAAAATTAAAAATTAAAAATTAAAAATTAAAAATTAAAAATTAAAAATTAAAAATTAAAAATTAAAAATTAAAAATTAAAAATTAAAAATTAAAAATTAAAAATTAAAAATTAAAAATTAAAAATTAAAAATTAAAAATTAAAAATTAAAAATTAAAAATTAAAAATTAAAAATTAAAAATTAAAAATTAAAAATTAAAAATTAAAAATTAAAAATTAAAAATTAAAAATTAAAAATTAAAAATTAAAAATTAAAAATTAAAAATTAAAAATTAGAATTAAAAATTAAAAATTAAAAATTAAAAATTAAAAATTAAAAATTAAAAATTAAAAATTAAAAATTAAAAATTAAAAATTAAAAATTAAAAATTAAAAATTAAAAATTAAAAATTAAAAATTAAAAATTAAAAATTAAAAATTAAAAATTAAAAATTAAAAAATAAAAATTAAAAATTAAAAATTAACCAGTTAAAATAATAATAATAAATATTTTTAGATCAGCAGATCCCCTGCAGTTGTTTGTTATAAGTTATACATAGATCACGCTTTGATTTTGAAAAAGTGCCATATAAAAATTTTTAGTTACTAGATGTTTACACATCTCCCCTGTGATCGGATGCTATATTAATAGGTTTTAAATGCGAAAAAGGCGTATTTTCATATTTTTTTTTTTAATATTGAATAATGTTGGATTATTTATTTCATATACGTGGAGGCTTCTCGAAAAAGAGTTTTTTTGCGGTGACCATAATTTTTGCTACAAAAATTCGGTGAATTTGTTGTTAAAAAATGGAAAAAAAAAACTTCCTGATTTCCTGGTGATTTATGTGTAGAAATAGTGTATAAAATTTCAAATGCATCCGTCAAGTAGATTTTGAGTTATGAGTTCACCGACTTCAAAAATGTTGCTTGCCAAAAAATCGATTTAATGTGTTTAACATATACGATATACCGTATGAGGACCGGTCGCTTGAAACGCTTCGTTACATATAAAAAAACGTAAATGTACACTTTCTGTTGACTCTGACTGTATATTGCAAATTAAAATTTCAATGTTATTATTTTTTTTTATAAAATATGTAAGAATTGACCTTTATTGAATTTATAATTGAACAGATTTGTAAATATTAAGATTAGTTAAAAATTTATTCGAGTTTATTTTTATATAAAATTTGTCAGTGCGATTGTTTTCAATTATATCATACCTACATATGTAATGTGTGTCTGTATGTTTGAAAAGATAACACATAATATTCTAACAGTATTATTATAGCATTGTAAATATTATTAGTCACAATCTAAAATACTTTTTACTTTGGAATGTTAATATACTCTTGAAGAAATCTTAAACATTTTTCATATTGAAAATATATTTTTAAATCAGACAAAATGTTACGTTAAGAAATAAATCTACATATAATTTGTTATTAATACTGTTGTGTACAAATTTTATATTTGTAAGCATAACATTTATGGTAGAATACTGAATTAAAGAATTGCCGGAAATAGTTTGAGACCTGATGTTGAAGGTATTTGTTCTAAGTTCATCTGAATACTTTTGCTAAATAGTTATGAAATATGCTTCTAAAATTATAAATTTCATAATAACTAGAGGACCCCTGCTGCTCCCCAGCATTATATTATATT
The DNA here is from genome assembly GCA_963682025.1 of Cordilura impudica. Lineage (NCBI taxonomy): Eukaryota > Metazoa > Arthropoda > Insecta > Diptera > Scathophagidae > Cordilura > Cordilura impudica. The sequence continues at coordinate 91,814,037 of OY821518.1, read as the reverse complement.
ATATTAATTTTTATAATATAATACCAAAATTTGCCAATAGAAGTTAACGTACAGTAATGCCAAAATATGCCAAGAGAAGTTAACTTACAGTAAAAGTAAAGTTGATTGTCCACGCATAACTTTCCTCAAACCCAACGAATTTGCCAAGAGAAGTTAACGTACAGTAATGCCAAAATATGCCAAGATAAGTTAACGTACAGTAAAAGCAAAATTGATTCTCCTCGCATAACTTTCCCCAAACCCAACGAATTTAAGCAGTTAATAGCTCAAAAGAAGAAGCTTGATCCACTGAGTGTTCTTAGACCTATGTCAACAGCCTACGTTAATTAGAACTCTAGTTATAGAGGTTTGAGATAATTGAAAAAAACCTGAATGCAAAGTTTATTCATAAATTCTTTTAATATATAAGTTAGAATAACCACAACTTCAACGGCCAGAAAATCGATTTTGTATTTCGTTTGACAAATGGATATTTGTAAGAAATAGAGGTTATCGGAAGATGAATATTCATTTCCAAACTCGGACATCATGACAAAGTATTTTTCTTCCTCTATAAAGCTGACCTATATTAAATTTTTGTGATATACAAAGAGGTTTCTAGATGTGTATATTTTGACCATTGGAAATCTAAAAAAGGAATCTGAAATTCATTGAGTGTACCAAAATATAGCGTAGAAAAACTATTGAGATGACAAAAAGGGTGCACAAGCCACACTGAGACGACTTAAATAATTGTAACCCAGCGTCATTTTTGCAGCCAACTTTCCTAGGGGAAATGTAGAATTGTTCAATGTACAGGCTAAAAGCAAATCAAATCAAGATGTCTAGACCACTATTGAAGTTAGAAAACTAATTACATTGTACAACAGTCCGAAAATCCCGTAGGGTTACATAAGGGTTTTTAATGTTTTCGAATTCGCTGAATCCGAATCTGCTTTTTAATTCTTTTTTTTTTTTTGGTTTTACTTCATTAAATTTAGGATATTTTTTTATTTCTTTTATTTTTTCATTTATTTCTTTTAACTTTTACAAATTATGAGACTTTACAAAGGTAGTGCAGCAATTGACAACAAATGTATTTAAAAGTACTAGCAGATTCCAGCCCGCGAAATTCGAGCATAAAGTCTAGGAAATTCTATTTTTTCATTAAATAAAGACCCTAAAAGTATGCTAATCAATTATAGCCAATTCACAAATAAACACAAAAAACAAACTCATTTTTATTACAAACACATTAACAAATTTGATAAACACACACATAGCATTTTATAATTTTATGTATGTGTTAGTAGCAACTTTAAATGCAATTTACTCAAAATAAAGGAAAAAGTTTGAAAATCTGTAAATATGCAAATCGGTTAAAAAGAAATATCTTTCAAATAATATATGTTCGGTAAAAATCGGGATAAAACGGTAGAATAAAACATCAGTCACAAGAAATCGCCTACCCTATTAATATTATAGATTAGCAAGAATATATCACAGTTTAAAGAAAAACTAGTGGTTTAGAGAAAGAAACCTTATAGAATTTAAAAGAAGAAATGGATACAAATACTATTAAAAGCTTTAATTGGAAAATTAATCACGATTTTTCGAATTCATATTTACAGAGATCTCATAGTATCGAAGTTGCAAGTCCGACATCTATCGTTGAATAACAATGATAGGTATTGTGTAAATTTGTCGATAGCTTTATGACCAAAATGTTGATGTAGGAGTACACGGTCTCAGGTTGTGAATGATTTGAAGGTTCTTGTTGCAGCTTTTTCGTATGTGAGCGTACGTCATCCATCATAGGTAGGATACACATTTTATATAGTAGAATTTTGTTTTGAATATTTAATCTTGACTTTCGATTGACTAAGGGATATAGGGACCGTCCGCATCTTATGGCTTTATCGCAAACTGAAATGACATGGTTTTTGAATGCTAGTTTTTTTTATCTAATATTAACCCTAAATATTTAACTTGTTCCTGTAGGGGGATAATGATTCCTTGGATTTCGAGTGGTATTGTAAGATTTATTGTATGGATATAAAATGGCTTGATTTTTTCTTAGTTTACTTTTATTTTCCTTTTACCAAAAAATTTTTGAACAGATTTTAAAGAATTCTTCAACCTTTTTATTATTACGATAGAAACTTTTCAATTGGAAATTAGGTCAATGTCATTAGCGTAAAAAGCGGCATCGTGGTACTTTAGTACAGCAAAATCTGCGGTAAATATTGAGTATAATGTTGGTGAAAGAATAGACCCTTGGGGGAGACCGGCAGGATGTTTCTGCTATTGTCACATACAACGAAAATACACTCGGAGAAGAAGCTTTTAATAAGTTTTTGTAGGTAAATAGAATATGCAAAAGTATGCAATTTATGGATTAGACCATCTTGCCAAATAGAATCAAAGGCTTTTTCAATGTCGAGAAATACAATTCCCGTACTTTTTCGATTAGTTTTGTTATTGTTGATTCTAATAACTCTTTTTAGTTGGTGAATCTTCTTTTCGAAACCCAAACTGTTCATTATTATACCCTATACCACTATGTGGTTTGGGTATAATGACTTTGTGCTGCTGTTTGTAACAACCAAAAATATTTGACCCAGACCCATCTTTAATTATACCGGTCGAATCAGAATCACTTTTTGAGTTGATTTGACAATGTCCGTCCGTCCGTCCATCTGTGTGTCCATGTAAACCTTGTAATCAAACTGCAGGTCGCAAATATGAATATATTTTGATGAAATTTGGTATATAAGCTTTTATCGGTCATGGGATGAACGCTATTGAAATTGTTGAGAATCGGTCCATGTTCAGACCTAGCCCCCATACAAATTACCCCTATGAAATCGACATAAATTGCCATAAGATCCAAATTGTCATATAGATCTTACTCAAATTGGGTTTGATGCGTTCATTACATCCACTAATGAGTATTCCAAAAATGCTCCCTTTGGCCCCATATAGAGCTGCTTCCCGATATTCACTTAAATCTATTAAAAAACAAAAATATTGCACTGATTCTTCTCAAATTTTGTTTATATATGTTTTTGCAAAATACAAGAGACGTTACCAACCATGGTCAGGATCGGTCCATTTTTCGACCTAGTCCCCATATAGATATAGCATCCGATATGAACTTTTTCAAAATTTTTTCAAATTTGGTTTTTGCTTATTTCCTATGTCCAGTTAGTTGGGCCTAAGAGATAGGGTTTCTAAACGCATGGTATAGGGTATCGTACAGTCGGTCTAGACCGACTATAATTTTCTTACTTGTTAATAATGCGATTGTTGTCTGTACAAAGTAGTAGTAAGCGTTTGTGTAGAATTTTATCAAATATTTTTTCTAAAAGGCTGATTGGGTGATAATTTGTTGGAAGGTGAGGATTAGAGTGGTCTTTGAAAATGAAAATGCGATTTTGTGGAGCGTCGGGGTCCAATTTAATTCCTTTCTATATAAAACTAATAAATGTGAAGTTTGTGGACAACCGGATAGTTTAATTTTATCGACAAGTTGTTATATGTATTGACGTCAGTATTAAATTATCTCTTCAAAAAGCTATATACCTTCAAAATCGAATAAAAACTCGCCAAAAAATAGCAAATGCCCCAAAAAATGTGCAAATGTGCCAAAAAGCACTCAGATATGAGGTATTGTTTTATTACCACGTTGTTAACCTATGAGACCGTTAATGAGACCGAAAATAGGTAATTTTTCAATGAAATTTTGAAAACTCCTTTTTCAAGTTTATTAAAATTTTTTTAAACAGAATTTTAAAAAAATGCATCTGGCACTTTTAGGTTTTGTTAAATACATGTTTGATATTAACTGTGTACATTTTTTATGTAGAATTTATTGTGCAATGATTTATTTTTTGTGGATTTCGAGAAAAATAAGATTTTTGTGAAATATTTAGCAAATGTAATCTTTCTAAATACTAAGTATCAAAATTTTCCATTCTAGGCGATAATGTTCAAGGCAAAAGATCGCATTAAAAATACAGAGAATTTTTCTTAAAGCTATACTTGGTAGTTCTATAAGCTTCATATTACTGATCTTATTTGGGTTCAAATAAATTATAGCCTTTTTTACCTCTCGCATCTCAAACCTGAGTGGCGAAATTGCTTCCTGCTATGGTATTATTGAAGGCAGCTTCACGATAGAACCTGATATATTTGGTGTGAAAACATTTCTCGAGTGTTTTACGAACAGTTCAACTTTTTCAGAGTCAGTTCTCGCCCAATCTCTATTTGATTTTCGCAATGGAGGCAGGATAATTATGGTTCTTTTAAGACTTTTTGTAGCACGCCACAATGAGTAGTCGGTATTTGGTGTGTTTTCTAGTTTTTTAAGGAAACTATTTAGTTATGTCATTCTCTTAGTTTGCAATATATTTCGTAGTTTTCTAGCATATTCTCTTAATCGGCCTTAAGTTGTGGGGAGCTGTGCTGTTGCCACTCTCTTCGTGCTCTTCTTTTTTCATTCAAACGTTGTTCAACATTTACCGAATATACATATATGATAGTGTTTCTTGTATTGTGGGGGCTTAGTAGCAACTTAAGCAGCAAGTCTGAGATTTAATTCAAAGTTTTTAATCGAGAAATCAATATTTTTCGACGGTCTTAGCGGTATGTTCTCTCAACAATGGGTTCTGATAAACTTTCTATATTTTAGCCAATTTATCGTTTTACTTGTCAGCGCTAAATCATCAGTGGGCTGTACATTTTTTTTCTGGTATAAAAGAGTAACAATCAGGGGTGTGTGATCAGTGGAGAGTTCTAATGATGGTTCGATCTACACCAAGTGTCGAGATATAGACTTTCTGCCTATCTGAAGGCCAGTAAGAGGGTTGTCCGTTTGAAATCACATCCAAAGGTTAGAAATTTTATTAAACAATACTCGGCCCTTAGGGGTAATTAGCCGTGAAGCAAAGAATGTATACTTGGCATTAACGTCGCCAGCTGCTACAAATCGTGAGTGCAAAGATTGGAAAAATTGAGTGTATTTATACCCTATACCACTATGTGGTTTGGGTATAATGACTTTGTGCTGCTGTTTGTAACTACCAAAAATATTTGACCTAGACCCATCTTTTATTATACCGGTCGAATCAGAATCACTAGCTGATTCGATCTATCGATGTCCGTCCGTCCGTCCGTCCGTCTGTGTGTCCATGTAAAGGTTGTACTCAAACTGCAGGTCGCAAATATTAATATATTTAGATGAACGCTATTGAAATTGGTGAGAATCGGTCCATGTTAAGACCTAGCCCCCATACAAATGACCCCTACGAAATCAACATAAATTGCCATAAGATCCAAATTATCATATAAATCTTAGTCAAATTGGGTTTGTACGCATTAATTACATCCATTAATCTGTAGTCCAAAAATGATCACTATTGGACAACTCTTAGTCATAGCCCCCATATAACGCCGCTTCCCGATCTTCGCTTAAATCTATCAAAAAACAAAAATATTGCACAAATTTTTCTCAAATTTAGTTTGGATATATTTATTCAAAATATAAGTGACGTTACCAAATATGGTCAAGATCGGTCCATTTTTCGATCTAGTCCCCATATAAATGTAGCACCCGATATGAACTTTTTCATATTTGCGTCAAAAAAATTATATCAATGCCATTCAAATTTGAGTTATGCTCATTTTTTATATCGAATTAGTTGGACCGAAAGATAGAGTCTCTAAACCATGGTATAGGGTATCATATGGTCGGTCTAGACCGACTATAACTTTCTTACTTGTTTTCTTCTGTTATTGTGAATCTCAGAGGTGAGTAAATTGATGAGATCACTAAGTCTGAATCAAATTCTTCGAAACACACAGTCGTTGCCTGAAGGTTATTTTTTCGCAGCTCGTAGAAACAAGCATTATATCAATATTCTTGTTTCTGAAGAAGTATTCTAGTTCGTTTTTATGCTGGCGTATGCCGTTTGCGTTCCAGAAACATATTTTTAGACTATTCACGATTTGTTTATCATAGCTTGCAACAACATGGATTGCATTTTCATCATTTCCTGTTTCAGTTTTTGTAAATTGCTGTCAAACTGGCATGGAGTGCTTCGAGCGACTCGAGTTTTCGCAAGTACTCGAGCTTGATCATATCGCAGACCTTGGTTAACTGAGTAGGAAACTTTCAAAAAATTCAATCTGAATACCACTAATGGTATTATTGGTATGAATTGAATAAGCCAACGCTCCTAAAATGTGCTAAAAGTACGTTTAAGGCTTGGGAAGATTTTAACTATCACGAACAGCCAAAGCTAGGAATTTTTCGATTACTTGGAGGAAAATATGGAGATCAATTTTACTTTCCAACAGGATAACGCAAATATGCATGGCTTCAAGGCTTCAGTATAAATTTTAGACTGGCTTATTAGAAGACAGGCCCTGAATATCATTGCAAATATGAAAGAAATATTGGAAGGAAAAATTATACTTTCAGGCTAATGCTAACGGTACTCAATCTCTCGAATGTGACAAAAGCTTACTATCGTCGACCTCAATACCAATTCTAGACTAGCCTACTAAAAGTCCGGGTTATTGAATGCCATTGAAAATGTGTGGAGAATAATGAAACTTACTGTTTATGGAAACGGAAACAATACAAACAATACGGTAAAAGATATAGAAGTGGCGATCCTCCAACCAAACTTATGGAATCAATTCGAAGACGATTTTTCGGTGTCCCAACACATGAATTTTTAAATGCGTATGAAATATATAAAATATTTTCCTAAAAATTATCTTCCTTTCGGGTATCGATATACTCGTACTTTACGATTTTCCTACTGCAAAAGAAGAGAAATTCTATAAATTAATAACATTTTCTATTTCTATAGTCTTTAATTTGCTTAAAAAATAAACGTCAGTTAATGACCTGATTTTAAAAAACCATTGTTAACTTTCTTTACGTATGCAAAAACATGATTGTTAAGGGTAAAAATACTTAAAATGCAGTCATTGGCACATTGTGGCCAGTGTTTTCTTAAGACTTCCTGACAAATAAAAAAATAATTTCATAAAACCGCAAAAGCTTTTGAACTTGAATGTAAGCATTTTGTTCGCGACAAACAACTGGCAGGAATATGATAAGTTTAAACGCATAGTAATTTGTAAAGGTACTCGTCGCCATATGAAGGCGGTATATTTGTAAATTTAAAGTGAACAGCAATGAACTCATAAGAGTCCCTGTGAACAGATTCTTAAAGTCTTAACATATTTGTTCTTTTGGCTATTGAAAGCACTAGAGCGTTACCCAAGAAACTGGATGAAGGTTGCATTATTTAAAGAGTTAAAGTACAAATTCATAAAATTTATTATGCTAAACATTTATTGTTTTAAGCGATTTTTTTTAAAGTGAAAATGAATAAATTCGAAAGAAGAAAAGTAATTGTTGGCAAATCGAAGACAAATTCAAACCGATCAGTACATTTTACTGTAAAATACTTAGAAATGACAAGAACTATTGTAACAGGGAATTTACACGAGGGCTTACATTTTTCAATTCTCTTTTGAAGATGCTACGTAAATCCCCGTTCATTCATATAGTACGTATTTGGTTGCAACTTCTCCGGATTTTTTTTTTTTTTGGCGTTTATTTTGTCATTTGTTCATTCGCAACAAATAAGCAATTTAAGAACCACTTTGTGTTTTTTAATAACGTGAACAAATTATAGAAAATTTAATTTCTTTTGTCTACGTAAATGAAAAAATTCTTAAATCTACGAGTTTTTTGCTGTTCTCTAATTTCAATAAGAATATTTTTTCTCGTTTTAATTCACATAGAAAATGCTTTGTGAAATCAAAACAAATGTCCTTTTTTTCTACTAAGCAAGTCTTAAGAGATAAAAAAACAAATTGATATTTAAACTCTAACATGTTTTTTATTGAACCTTGTCATTATTTTAAAAAATTTGACATTAATTTTATGAAACAAAAAAACGATTTTAAAAAACATCTACATTTTGCGCTGATTAAAAAAAAAAACTCGTAATAATTGGTCGATGTTAATAAAACACACTTTTTGCGATGATGCTGTTCTATAACTATAATAAACACTTTTTATTTACACAATCTATTTTCCATTATAATTTTTTCAATTGGGTAAAAACATATGAAATCAACCGAAAATATTAACATTTGTGACCTCATCACCTCCAAATTTTATAAGATTTTGTACACATGATCTATGGATCGGCACAATAATATTTGCCAACTTTCAGACATATAGCCTTCGAACTTTCAGAATTATGGCCATTCCAAGTTGGCAAAAATCAATAAAAATGCACTCAGATGCCTTAACACAATTTTTAATATCTCGAAAAGTATTCATTGCACGTTAATAATCAAGGGCTCATTTTACAGACTAAAACATGCGCCATTCAAAAAAAAATTTTTTTTTAAATTTTCGATCAAGGATAATGTAAATAAAAAAGGACTAAAATTTCCAAAGGATATTTCTCGAAAATCAATATTTTTAAAAATTTCAAAAAAATATATGTTAATTCTTATTATGTTTTGTACAAGTCTGTCAAATTTCAATGTGGAGTCTTTATTACAACATGAGTTATTAAGAAAAAAGCAGGCGAAGGTTTATGTATTTCATGAAATGTACCAAAATACAAAAAGGTGACAAATTACAAAAAGAAGGACAAATCAAATGTAACGGAACTTTTTCGACTTTTCTTTGCTTAAACTCTTTTTCTCCATTGCTAAACCTTTAATAAAAAGTACAACATAATGTATTATCATTATTAAACACTTTATTACAGCATATTTATTTATTTCTGAAGGATTTCAATTAAAAAATCTGCATCTGCCGCGTATCGCTTGACTTTAATTTTTTTTTTATCTACAGGTTCAATAGAATGCAGCTTTTGAGTTCCAGGAATAGTACGCAAATCTTTAAAACGAATTTGAAGGAACCGTGCTTCTTCTTCGTGGTCTTATAGAGTTAAAAACTCGAAATTACAGTTCAAAAGATTTTGCAGGCACCATTCATATAATTGTTTTGGAGTAGTTATTTGACCTTGTAATGGACGCTGTAAACTAGCTCGACGTGCCTCTCTCTTTACGGTACCTCCAAGACCGTCACTTGGGCCTTTTCCATGGCTTGTTGCAAAAAAATGCCACTCAGCATTACATCCAAAATCTTCCATATGATAACATAAATTGATAAAGTTCTTTTTATTTTTAAACTGGGCAGCACTACCGTCTGAAAAATACGTGATTTTCTTCGGGGTTGTTTTAAACTTTTTTCTCAAAAATACATTCAGGTGGCGATGGAATAGGTGAACAGCTACAGAATCGTGTACAAGACAATCAGATATTATTATGAAGTTTGTATGTTGTGTTTTTCCATCTGATTTAAAATATATAGCAATTGGGTATAAAGTGGCCTGAGAGTTGTTCCAGTGAAATCCCTGGACTGCATCCTGAATAGTAAAAGAAGCATTTTCTGAAAAATCGCAAACTGCTATATACTCATTTTCTTCCAAATTTGATTTTCTTTCGCTCAGATATGCTGCCTGCTGTTTTGCAATAAATGAATGAGGTAATAGAATTTCAAGTTTTTCACATAGGGAATCCACAAAAACGTCGGCTTGGCCAATCATGGTCTCCAAATTATCCCTATCTACACTTACCCATTGTTTATATGTTATTTCATCAATATCATTTTGCTCTAGTAATTGATTTAGTTTTGCTTTTAAATTTTCAATTCCTGGACACTTGTTACATTTACGTAGGTGACACTTTGAAGAAGATGGAATGCATGTCATTTGTTTCAAACAATCTTTGTAACATTCAAGCTGATAATTCGGAACACCAGCAGTTAATTTTTTTAAATTTATGGCATCAATCATCAGCTTCACATTTTGATGCTTTGTACAAACACACATGTTATGAGATCCACTCGCATTTGCTAGAATTATATTCCTCGGACGAAGTTGGCAAAACTTGGAAATACCTATTTTTATTCCATCATGTCGTTCCTTGAATAAGGCGTACATTTCTCTTAAGTTTCCAAGCAAAAGTCTTTTATTTTTCCTGACTTTTGTACCATTTTCAAAAAAAGACACGAAATCTTTCTGTCCGGGCATACACCTGCTGACGTCATCGGATTCATAAAAGGATTTTACTAAGTTGCTTGTCACTGGTGAAATTGGACTTCCCAGTTTTGGGTTAGGCGTACTCATCACACCCTTTATTTCAACCAAATGCTTAACTTTTCGCGCGATATAGTTTCTAACCAGGAATTCTTCCTCAATTTTATGTATTGCCCAGCTTTTTGGTAAAATTGTTAGCAGTTGGATTTTCTCGCTATTTTTTGTTAATGTTTTAAACTTTTCTTTTAATTGTTCTATTATTTCGGATTGTGGGCACATATGCGGAGTTGATTGTGCTAAACCGTGGAAAATTTTGTCTTGAATCGAATCACTTATTTTCCTGAATTTTCCATCTCTGTACCGTTTTTGATGTAACTTCTTCTTTTTTATCGGAGATTGTTCCAGATACGGTAAAGATTGGTTTAATTTTGAAATAGCAACTTCTTCCGTGCCTGACGCAATGTCATCTTCTTCCGTGCCTGACGCAATGTTATCGAAAGTATCTACATTTTCGTTTATGTCTGAACCTTCTTCCAAATTAGATTTATTAGATTTCTTCAGATGCGAAAATTTTATTCTACATGTCCCACAAATTTTATTTGAGATCGTAATGTTTTTATCCTTAGTATACTGTAGCATCCATTCTTGGACTTGTCTTAAACTTTTATTGCACCCAGTGTGACCGGATTTTTTAAAAGGATTACAGCAAAATGTTGAATGGAATGGCATATTTTTTTTTTTAAATACCACAACCGAATGAATTGTGCACGACTTTTTTGTATTGACAATAATTATAATTTATTTAAATATTTAGTCTCTTTTTTTTGTTTTTTCAAACGATCAAGTCACTTTAACACTTTGACGTTTAGCACTTATGAAATCTAGTATTCAACTGAAGTTTGACTTACAGTCTCTGAACGATTTATACTGTTTTTTTTTGGTACAAAAAATAGATTACAGGTAAAAAAATACACGCCTTGCTTTTCTTGAATTGGAAAATTTGCGTGAACTACGGGTCATAAAATGTTTTTTAAATAGGGACTGAATTTGCTACTGCCAATAAGCCGACCACAGGTCATAAAATATTTGTAAATTTTTTGTGTGAACAGGCAATAAATATTTCGTCTAGGTTGTAAAGTCGAAAAAGTTCCGTTACATTTGATATGTCCTTCTTTTTGTAAGTTGTCACCTTTTTGTATTTTGGTACATTTCATGAAATACATAAACCTTCGCCTGCTTTTTTCTTAATAACTCATGTTGTAATAAAGACTCCACATTGAAATTTGACAGACTTGTACAAAACATAATAAGAATTAACATATACTTTTTTGAAATTTTTAAAAATATTGATTTTCGAGAAATATCCTTTGGAAATTTTAGTCCTTTTTTATTTACATTATCCTTGATCGAAAATTTGAAAAAAAAATTTTTTTGGAATGGCGCATGTTTTAGTCTGTAAAATGAGCCCTACAATGAATACTTTTCGAGATATTAAAAATTGTGTTAAGGCATCTGAGTGCATTTTTATTGATTTTTGCCAACTTGGAATGGCCATAATTCTGAAAATACGAGAGCTACGACACTGAAAGTTGGCAAACGCTATTATTATGTTTAACTTTCCCTTCGTACCAAAATTCATCCAATTCGAAATCGGTGCGGTCAACTCATTGGTTGATTTCATATGTTTTTACCCAATTATAACATAGATTTTTTATGCACTAATTATTGCAAAAAAAGGAATTAAAAAAAATTTTTTCATCAAATCACATATTTTTATTTTTTTGCATATGTTCGAAATAGTAGTGATGCCAGTCAAAATCCAATTTATTTGAATATCGAAATTTTTTTGGTGATGCCTAACTTTTTAAAAATAGAAAAGTCATTTTTAATTGAATGAAATTGAAGAACAAAAACAATTAAATTAACAAATAAGTTGTTATTTTAAAAGAAAATATTTTTCTTTATACTTTTTCTATAAACTAAAGAAAAAACATGCACAAAATAAAAGTTTCTTGTGAAACTGAAAAAATAACCATATGGCACGTCGGTTTCTAGATAGCATATGTTCTTAACTCAAACATATGGTTCTTAACTCAAACATATATTTCCATTAAATAAATAAAAAAAGTGGTTTCAAGAAACCCAAAATTTCAATTTCATGTGATTTTATATTCACTCTTATTCAAATAACAACGTTTGAAGAACAGGGCTGTATAATTTTTTTTTTTTAATTTAAATTGCTCTTAATAAAATCATTTAAAATGTATTTTTTTATAAAATCACTTGCTGGAATAAGAATAAAACAACTTGTCAAGAAAACGAAAGAGTGTAAAAAGAAATGTCAAAAAATATCTTCAAAAAGTGAAAATTAAACTTTTTCTACCCCGCTTGCTTCTCTAACCCGTTCGTCTACAAACACGAAACACAAGAGTTTTCACGCAGCGTTGAAACGCGCCATGTAAATGGCCTCTACATTATGGTCCGGAGTTTTGAAACTGTATCTATATCGAGGAAGCAAGGGACAACTATAAAAAATGATCTGCCTAGTAAGAATTTAATAAAAAAGGTTATTATCCACCACATTTGTTAGAAAAATATGGTTGAAAGATGCAAGGGACGTAATCTAAAAAAAGCCTGCAAGAAATAAAAGGTGCCAAAAGTCTCAGAAAAGCCTAAGATAGTCATAAAAAACTAGATCAAGAAAGTTCTATGAACTTTTGGATGACAAAACGTATGTCAATGCAGACTTCAGCACCGTTCCTGGTGCTCTATAATAATCTGCTTTGAAATAAAAGATACTATCAGATTGGGAAAATTATATTAGGGTTAAAAAGTTTGGTTTGTAATATCTCGTTTGGCGCACAATGAGGCTATTGACTCATTGGAACATAGTCCGAATGAGGGTTGTGTAGCACTGTTCTACAGATACTCATATTACCATGGGAAATGTTCTTCTAAGATTAGCAAACTTATTCCAAGTGCCCGAGTTTTGATTCACTCTACCCGCTTCTCTAGTAGATCACATCTGTTTTTAGTCTATTGTCCAGTTCACCGCACAACACATTACAGAGAGAATTCGTTTATCAGTCGAACTAGCCGTATGTGGAATAAACTCCCCGCACAGGTCTTTTCTGACAGTTATAATCTAATAAAATTTAAGTCAAATATCCACAAACACTACTCCCTCTCTCCTCCTTCCATAACCTATTTTCCTGAAATCAGCACAATGCACTGCATTTGTAGGGGGCATCCCCTGAGTGTTGGTAAAAAAAAAATATAAGATTTTGTCTCCAAACCTGTGTTCTTCTGACATTAGACCATTTCGATTCCGTCTGATCTAAAGATATTAAATATACCCACATATAGAATAATACCTTATTTCAAAAATCAAGAGGATGGTCTTTATAAGTTTTGGTAAACAGTTTACATCTTCTTTGTTGATTTTTGTAATCAATGTTTTTTTTTTTTTTGTATTGCCTTACTTCAGGTTAGCAAAAGTTAGGTCGATTCTGAGAGTGAGGGGTGAAAATAGGGACCAAATTAGAAGACCCGTATCGCGGCATTTGTTTATGTTATTTCGAATTTTTTTTTAATCGGCCTTCGAACTTTGCAGTCAAATGAAGATTTTCAGCATATTGTTTATATGGTTTTTTGGCTATAACTCGTCGACTAATTGATATTTTTTCAAAAGCCAAATTATTGCTAGAGACCTGTGCAACAATTAAAATTTTTTCAAAAATTGATTTAGAAAATTTTTGTGGTCCTTATGAAGCAAACAGTTTGAAAAACTATTTTTTTTTCATGCTTTTTGAAAATATTTTCCACAAAACTAAGTCTTTTTTGCTCTCTGTTTGATCTATTATATGCTTCTCAGTTTCTTCAATAAATTTCATTTGAAAAGAAAATGGTCTTAGTCGATATTTTGCGTTAAAAATCCCAAAACCATTAAATAAATAGCGATTTAGGTAGAAGTAATTAAAAAGGGAAGTTCCAAGAATTAGGAATTAGTAAAACAACTTTTTCGTTTTCAGCCACCGCACAGGTAGCGATTTTTTTTTTATTTCGTACAAGCGAACTAATTTCAAAAATGAAGATTCAGTTAAGACTCGAAACTCAGCCGAAGCTGTTGTCTTTTAATTTTCGCTCGGTCGTGATAAAATTCGCTATTAATTTTTTTGGAACTTATTTCATTTTGTGAGTGATTTAAGTTAAGTGCATCGGTTTCATAAAAATAACAAAAAAAAAAATGTCGGAACCAAAATGTAAAATGGACCATTTTTGTAATGTTTGTGGACGTTTCATAGCAAGCGATGAAAAATGTGTCAATGCGAGTGATTTTTTTTTGGAAGCCTATAAACAATATTTCTCGGAAGAGTTTATCACTCACGTGAACTATGACCCTAAAAAAGTTTGCTTTAATTGCTATTCAACTCTTATGCAATGGAAAAGTGAAAAGAAGAAGGCTATGCCTTTTGGTATACCAATGATGTGGTTAGACAACAGTCCGCATCAAGAAGAATATTGCTATGGATGTATCAACTACCATAAAACTTTGAATAGAAGGAAAGCAAAGAATAAAACTTATGTAGCAGTGCCAAGTGTCCAATTGCCATTACCGCACTCAGAATTCGTTTCAGTACCAACATACCGAAGTATTGATCTTCAAACAGATATCAGTACTACAACCGCCGCTGCTACATCCATGGATTTCTTCTCAGAATACAACCCTGGTGAAGGTAGATCCTATGAAACATCAAAGGACCCAATCCTAGTCACACAAAACCAATTGGATGGAATTGTTGCAAATTTGTGTTTGACTCAGAAAAAATCAGAACTACTGGCTTCATGTTTGAAAGGAAATAATTTTCTGGCGAAAGGTACCAAAGTAACAGCATATCGAAAACGCCAAAAAGAGTTAGAAAAGTTCTTTTTTATTTATTTAATAGATATTTATATTACATATTTACAATCTTAGAGATTAAATATTACTATATTATCTATATTTGGCATAACATGATAGTTGTGAGCCAGATTGGCATATATAAAGCTATGAGTTATTTCATTTATTTACGTTGTTTCTAAATTTCTTAGATTTATTTTTTTTTTTTTTCATACAATTTGTAATAAAGAGGTTATTAAATTCATTAATATACATAGTTTATTCAAATTCATTTAATATTAGTTTCCTGTATTTAAGACAAATTTCCAAATATTTATACAATGTAAAGTAATCAAATTCAAAACCATTTAATATATTCAGAACTTCATTCAAATCTAAAGTAGTTTTTCCAAAATATTTTAATCTGAACTCGTAGTATATTGGACAAATTCCAATTAGGTGTAGAGTGTTTTCTGTAGCGTCTAGGTTACAAAGTGAGCACAGGCCAACTTTTGAAGGCCCTGGCATTAATATCTAATAATCCACCTCTTGCTCTTATTATTAAACTTGCAGCTCGAGAAGACAGATCTAAAGCAGAAATGGGTTTCATGCAATAATCAACTTGCGAATATAAATCGTGAAATTGAGAGTTTCTTGCGTTAACCAATAGATCTTCTCTTTCCTTAGTTGATAAAAGGTCTAGAATTTGTTTTGAGTATAAACACATAGGATTTTCAGCATTGTCGGGTACAAATTTAATATTTCCACATAAAGTGATCCATTCCTTTTCAGCTAAAATAGGTGGCAATCTGCAACTAGGCATGTGCAGTGCTTTATTAATGTAATCAAAGTGGAGCTTTAAAGTATTAACGTATAAAGAGTTTAAGCTAGTTTCAATATAAAGCATGTAATTTGGTGTGTTGCTTGGTAAAAGAAGCATCTTTTTTATAAAAAACCTGAATAATTTTTCAACTTCATCATATTTTTTAGAAAAGTTCTTCAATGTGAATGATGAAAAAAATTTCGCTTATTGCAACGATATTGAAAAGTTAATGGAGACGATAGGGTTAACCTATAAAAAAGATGATTGGCGTTTATTCATCGATAGTTCACTAATCAGCTTAAAAGTTGTGCTTTTGCACAAGACAAATAGAATGCCCTCTGTTCCGATTGCGTATAGCACTGACACTAGTAAGAATTTCGATAATTTGAAACACATTCTGGAAGTAGTCAAATATAACGAACACCAGTGGCGCATTTGCTGCAACCTCAAAATAGTTTCATTGATTACAGGCTTAACAGCATCTGGCCGTCCAAAATATCCGTGTTTTTTGTGCGATTGGGATTCACGATACGGAGAAGGTATTAAAGGAAGAAACCAGTACAAACAGCATATTTGGAATAGTCGCATTGGACGGAAATGGCCTAAAGACAGTAGGCTACACGAAAGTCTTGTTTCTGAAATTAAAATTTTGTTTCCGTTGCTCCACATTAAACTTGGCATTGCTAAAAATTTTTTGAAATGTATCGCAAAAAGACCAGCAGTATTCAACCGCTGAAAAGACATTTTCCCAAGACTAAGTAACGCCAAAATTCAGGAAGGGGTTGTTAGTGGTCCCGACATACGGAAACTAATGAGTCGTCAAGATTTTGACCAAGTTCTGACAGACCGAGAATTAAATGCATGGCTCGCATTGAAAGCAGTCATTAAAGGACTTTTGGGTAAAGAACGCAAAGACAACTACAGGCAATCTGTTGCAAACATGTTGGCAGCTTTCAATGAAATTGGGGTTATTATGTCGTACAAAATTCATCTCTTGCATCAGCATCTTGATCAACTCGCTCAACAGTTGCCAACTGAATCTGATGAGCAAGGCGAACGTTATCACCAAACTGCGCTTCCATTTGAAATAAGATAACTATAGTGTGCATATTTTGAATTCCTAGATTTTTCTAATATCCTTGTCAGAGTGCACAATTTAAACATGTTAACGATTGAAAATTATTTGCGTTTCAGGTACAGAGGAAAGAAATCTCCAGATGCAATACTCGCTGAAATTTGTTGGTGGTATAAAAACACCTTTGAGGAAGATGACGAAGATATTAGAGAGAGCAGTGATGTTGATCCACAGCCGCCTGCTAAACGGCAACTGGCCAAATCATTAATTTAATTTATTTAATTTTTTTACTTAAAACTTTTCATAACTAACATTTCAAAAATATATTTTTTTTCCATATTTTTATAATTTCTTTTTCAATGTTTCTTCAAAACCAACACTGAACAAAATTGGTACATAAAAAATGAGAAGTAAATTAATCTTAAGCTGGAAAACGCAAGTTTTGTATTATGATTGTTTTCTTTTCAAATGAAATTTATTGAAGAAACTGAGATGCATATTATAGATCAAACAGAAAGCAAAAAAGACTTAGTGTTTTGGAAAATATTTTCAAAAAGCATGAAAAAATAATTTTTCCAACATTTTGCTTCATAAGCACCGCAAAAATTTTCTAAATAAATTTTTTTAAAAATTTTAATTGTTGCACAGGTCTCTAGCAATAATTTGGCTTTTACAGATTGAGAAAATATCAATTAGTCTACATATGCTGAAAATCGGCATTTGACTGCAAAGTTCGAAGGTCGATTAAAAAAAAATTCGAACTAACATAAACAAATGCCGCGATACGGGTCTTCTAATTTTGAATCTATTTTCACCCCTCACTCTCAGAATCGACCTAACTTTTGCTAACCTGAATTTGTTCCACAGTGTTATCAGAGAGGATATTTCGCTAACTCACTTGTAACCTTATTGGCCAATTAACAGCATTCAATAATCTTTTCTGATTCGGTTTGTAAAAAAGCATATTTCTTTCACGTTAACTTTTAAGGTCTGCTAGATCTTTTCCTGCTTTCATAATTATCTCTGCAGGAATTTCTGTTCATAATTATTTAAATATATGAGTAAGATTTTTCCACACTTTCCTATTTCGGGAATAGATTTTCCTTATTTATGAATATTTAAGATAATTTTTCTTTCATGATCTGTTGTTTCACGTTGCTTGCGACCCTTAATAAACTTGCAGAAACGATAAATGAACTAAACATTTTTTTCTGTTTGCTTCAAACTGTAATATTTCAGCTTTAAGTTATGCTAATATAATGTTTTGATATAGCATTTAGTTTTGGAATTATTGAGGCACAAGTAGAAAATAATTTTGTTTTTTCTTTTTAAATTATAAAATTTTTGAACTAAAAAAAAAAAAAATCATAAAACTAGAAAGCATCTTAAAGCTGCATGTAATAGAATTAAAATAAATTTTTTTAAATGAAAATGCATGAATAAATTCGTATTTTATTCCCGATAAAGTGAAAGTACTTAGTTTTGAAATTTTTTATTGCAAATTTGAAGACTAGTTTAGTTTATGGGCTACATCCCGAGGAGTTAGGGGTCTTAGGGGTGATATAGGAAAAATATTTACGGAGATATGGACGACCAAATTTTTGACATTGATTTGTATATAACTTTTTTATTTATTATCGGATTTCAGCAATGTATATATCATTGGACAACTTCCTTGAGAGCCTTTTAAATGGAAATCCATTGAGCCGTTATGAACCTATTGAAGTTTTTCGATTTTCTGTTGTTTTTTTTTTTTTTTTTGAAAACGTGGCATTATCTCATAAAATTATATAGGCAATATTGGTATTTATAACAACTGAATGAAAGCTGGGTCCACTAGCTTTATTTTCATGTATATTTTGACCTCTTAATCTTGCCAGGGCCGGATTATTAGGGATTTTACCTCCACTTTTAAGGTTTTTAGAAAATTATCTCTACTTCGGTCGATTTTTATTTTAAAAAAATCATAATAGGACGGATAAATGGGTTAATTTCCCGAAAAAAATCGACCGAAGTAAAAATAACAACATATATATCCGGTCCTGAAAGGACATACCGTCGTTCCAAAGTTAGAAAAAAATTTAAAAAAAAATCTTACCAGAGAATTTTTAAATAATGATGATTTTGCAGTTAGGTGACTATAGTGTTTCAAAAAAATAGAGTGGTTATCAAATTTTTGCTTGTTCCATAGTGTTATTAATTACTAAAGTTGGAAAATAATAAATTTATGAATTAGAGAATCTATAATATTAATAGGCTAGGCGATTTCTTGTGGCCGATGTTTTGTTCTACCGTTTTATCTCGATTTTGACCAAACGTATATTGTTTGAAAGGTATTTCTTTTTAGCCTATTTGCAGATTTACAGATTTTTAAATTTTTTCCTTTATTTTGAGTAAATTGCACTTAAAGTTGCTACTAACACATACATACAATTATACAATGCTATGTGTGTGTTTATTAAATTTGTTAATGTGTTTGTAATAAAAATGAGTTTGTTTTTTGTGTTAGTTTGCGAATTGGCTAAAATTGATTAGCATACTTTTAGGGTCTTTATTTAATGGAAAAATAAAATTTCCTAGAATTTGCACTCGAATTTCGAGGGCTGGAATCTGCTAGCTATTATAAATTATAATAATAAATAATCTAACCCATAAAAACGAAGTTTTTATTTAAACTCTTTCTTTCCTTATGCATATGAGTTTTGAATCTCTCCGTGAATGTGCGTGGTTTTGCGTGACTATTTTAAAATAAATCTTTGGGCACAACAAGTCTATGGACAAAGTTTCAGATCGATCGGATAAGGGGAAATTGGTTTTAAATCACTCCGTGACTGTGCGTGACTATGTGTGATTTTGCTTGACTATGTCGAAGTTAATCTTTCTTTACAGCAAATATATTGACCAAGTGTCAGATTTCACAGCAAGTGTATGGACCAAGTTTCAGATCGATCGGATGAGGGAAATGACATTTAGATCACTCCGTGACTGTGCGTGACAATGCGTGACTCTGCGTGACTACCCGAAAATTAATCTGTAGTCACAGCAAGACTATTGGCCAAGTTTCAGAATAATTGGATAAGGGGGAATGGGGTTGACCCACGACAGACAGACAGACAGAGAGTATGAGCTAAAAGAAAGAGTTTAAAAAGAACGTACAATGATATAAAGTTAACATTTTATGCAATAATTTTAAACAAAAATAATGGAGCCACTGTATATCCTTAAGTAGCGGTATCTGCAATTTTGAATAAATTTGATTTGTAGAAAGAATGTTCCGAAAAAATTTGACATCTCGCACCAACCATTATTAACGAATTAAGTAATGAAGGGTATTTTAAATTCGGTATAAATGGATATAACACTCTTCGTTGTTTTGCTTGAAATTGACAACAATTTAAATACAGAAAATTGTTGACTTAAAAAGAAAACTGATTTGAAAAATTTTTTTTTAATGAAAGAAAGAGCATTTAGCTTTTTATTTAGTTTTATTGTAACTGAACTAAAAAAATCAGCTAACGACCTCTTTTCAAAAACCACTGTTTACACTTGTAACTTATGCAAAAACACGATTGTTAAAGGTCAAATACTTTTCATAAATTAGAATTTGTTTACTGTTTTGTTTGTTTTTTTTTTTTTTGAGCTGCTGTCATTGGCACATTGCATTAACATACAAATAAAGACTTCCTGGCAAAACGAAAACCTCAAAGGCGTGTGAACTTTTGAGAAATTCATATAAGACAAAAGTTAATGAAGAAAAGCAATAAACTCTTAATAAAAAATATAGACTTAGCCACCATAAATTTTCACCTTAAATTACCTTGATGTGTCAGCAGCGTTTCACATCATCAAATCTCTAATTAAACAATGCTAGACTTAATAAAAAGCAATCTTTACTTTGATGGACTGATAAAAAATACAAATTAAACTAATCAGTAATTGGGCATTTACAAACACCTTGCAGCTTAAGGGCAATTGAGTCTTTACAAATTTATATGAAGTTAAGTTGATTAAGGTATAATTCTGTAGCAAAATGGGCTCATGCAATAAATCATTCTGTTTGATTTCATTCAAAATGAAACAATTAAAAAAAAATGTTCTCATCCCAATCGTCCATAGCGAAGATGTTAATAGACTTTTTTGTTCTTAGATTTTATGGACCCCGACCATAGAATGACAGATCTGGGTATAATGAGTTTCTGCCGATGCTTGTTACTACCCAAAATACTTGACCTAGACCCAGGTTTTATTATACTCACATTCACTTTCCATCTATCTGTCTGTGAGTCAAACTACAAACTAATATATACTAGCAGATTCCAGCCCTCGAAATTCGAGTGCAGATTCTAGGAAATTTTATTTTTTCATTAAATAAAGACCCTAAAGGTATGCTAATCAATTATAGCTGATTCACAAATCAACACAAAAAACAAACTCATTTTTATTACAAACACATTAACAAATTTGATAAACACACATAGCATTGTATTATTTTATGTATGTGTTAGTAGCAACTTTAAATGCAATTTATTCAAAATAAAGGAAAAAATTAAAAAATCTGTAAATCTGCAAAACGGCTAAAAAGAAATACCTTTCAAATAATATACGTTTGGTTAAAATCGGAATAAAACGGTAAAACAAAACATCGGTCACAAGGAATCGCCTAGCCTATTATAGATGTATGTATATATATTTTTATGAAAATTGATATATAAGCTTTTATCGACCATAGGACGAACGCTATTGACATTTTTGAAAATCATTGCATATTCAAATGTAGCCCCCATAAAAATCTGTGATCCATCATCATACTAATATTTTTTTTTTAATTTTTAAAGACAGAATTTTAAAGCATTTTGAAAAAAAACTACGACACGAGATATTATCTATATATATAAAATTAATTTTCTGTTTGTTTGTTTGACCGCTGTACAAATTTTTATTTTTCAACGGATTTTCCTGAAATTTTGCACACACGATCTATATACTCCAAAAAAGGTCGCCATATACATTTTACCTGCCACGCCTACTTTAACGCCCACTTTTTATGTAAAATTCATTTTCTGTTTTATTCATATTTGTTCACTATACAAATTTTTATTTGTTAACAGATTTCTCTGAAATTCGATACACACGATCCCTGTACTCCAGCTAAGGCCACCATATACTTTTCATCGACCACGCCTACTTTTACGCCCACTTTTTATATACAATTAATTTTCTGTTTTTTGGTATATTTGTTCGCTATACAAATTTTTATTTTTCAATGCATTTCTCTGAAATTTGGTACACACGATCTTTATACCCCAGGCCAGGTCAACGGAATTCTTTGAAATTTGGTACACACGATCTATGTACTCCAGTAAAGGTCGCCATATGCTTCGGCTTAGGCCACGCCTACTTTAACACCCACATTTTGTATACAATTCATTTTGTTTTTTGGTATATTTGTTCGCTATACAAATTTTTATTTTTCAACCGATTTCTCTGAAATTCGGTATACACGATCTATCTGCTCCAGGAAAGTCAACATATTCTTCGCAGCGGTCACGCCTACTGTTACGCCCACTTTTTGTATACAATTCATATTCTGTTTTTGGTACATTTGTTCGCTACACAATTTTTTTAACGGATTTATCTGAAATTTGCTATACACGATCTCTGTACTCCAGAGAGGTCGCCATATGATTCTACCTTTACGCCCACTTTTTATACAAAATTAGTTTTCTGTTTTTTGGTATATTTGTTCACTATAGAAATTTTTATTTTTCAAGGGATGTCTAAAATCTGGTCGCACGATCTCTATACTACAGGGAAGGTCACCATATGCTTCTTGCAGGCCACGCCTACTTTGTGCCAACTTCTTTGTAAATTCGGTACACACGATCCCTGTACTCCAGCTAAGGTCACCATATACTCTTTATCAACCACGCCTACTTTTACGCCCACTTTTTATATACAATTCATTTTCTGCTTTTTGGTATATTTGTTCGCTATACAAATTACTATTTTTCAACGGATTTCTCTGAATTTGGCTACGCGCTCTCTCCGTACTCCAGGAAAGGTCGCCATATGATTCTTACCGGCCACGCCTACTTCTGTGCCCACTTTTTGTATACAATTCATTTTCTGTGTTTTGGTATATTTGTTCGTTATACAAATTTTAATTTTTCAACGCATTTCTCTGAAATTTGGTACACACGATCTCTGTACTCCAGAGAGGTCGCCATATGATTCTTGCCGGCCACGCCTACTTCTACGCCCACTTTTTATACAAAATTAATTTTCTTTTTTGGTATATTTGTTCACTATAGACATTTTTATTTTTCAAGGGATGTCTAAAATTTGGTCACACGATCTCTATACTACAGGGAAGGTCACCATATGCTTCTTACAGGCCACGCCTTCTTTGCGCCAACTTCTATGTATTTAAAACTTACTTTTTTCCTTTTATTTGTTTCTTTATTTGATTGCTATACAAACCTTTATTTTTTAAAGGCTTTCACCCAAATTTAGTACATATTCCAGGGAAGGGCGCCGTATGATTTTTATCGATCACGCCTGCTTTTACGCCCAATTTTCATATAAAATTCATATTTTGTTGTGTGGTATATTTCTTCCCTATACAAATTTGTACTTTTCAATGGATTTCTCTGAAATTTGGTTTACACGGAAATAACTACACGGTGAACAAATTCCCCAAACTTAAAAAAATGGTTCCCAAAAGTAATGAACAAATTCCCCATTTTTTAAATCGAAATAAAAAATGAACTTACTCCCCAAATTCATTCTTTGATTTTTACATATTTGTACTTAATGAATTTTGTTAAATATTTATTTTAGTGAATATTTGCATACTGCTCTCAATATATGTCCTACAATAAATGCATTTAAAATGAGTATTCTTTTCAAGAGCATCATTTCGTTGCGCGGAACCTACGCGCACAGGGAATATAGCTTAGCTAGAATATCGGAATGATCTGAAAAATATATTTTGACAATTAAAATAAGTTGGCAACAGCTGCGCGGCAGCACAAGTGTGGTTGGCAAATACGTGGAAGCGGTGCGCGAACGCAGACGCGGACGCGACGGATGCGGACGCGACGCGCTCTCGGAACACAGCTCAGCTAAAATATCGCAATGCTCTAAAAAATATGTTTTAGGAATTAAAATAAGTTAACGAGAACTAAGCGGCAGCACGGGTAGTAGCTGTGAGGAAGCGGAGCGCGGACGCGGCCGCGACGGATGCAGATGCGACGCACTCGCGGAACACAGCTCAGCTAAAATATCGCAATGATCTGAAAAATATATTTTGGCGATTAAAATAAGTTGACAACAACTGCGCGGCAGCACGGTTGTGGCTGCCAAACGCGCGGAAGCGGACGCGACTCGCTCGCGGAACACAGCTTAGTGAAATGTCGTTGGTCAAAAGAGGCCACACATATACTATAAGCAGTTGCTTAAAGAAACCTTGCGACACAATATTAAACGTCGCATTAGTCTTTCATTTCTGAAACTTGAATTTGACGTCTCTGCTCAATGATGATCACTTATTGAATGAACTAATTCAATTTTTAAAAGTTCTGATTCCTTTAATTTGCGAACCATTCCGTTATATTTGATGTTTATAAATAAACAGAAAAAAAAAACTTAAAGCGGTTTCGGTTTTATTTTTGAAGCATTTTTGCTGCAGCATCTTATAAAAAACTTCTAAATTAAAAAATCAAAAAATTTTTAATTGAACTAAAAAACGAATTTACTGCCCATACAAATTTTTGGGGAGAAAGTTCATTATATTGGGGAATTTTTTAATTGGGGACTAAGTACTCAGCGCCTGGTAAGCATATTGAACCATTTTTCAAGTCAAAGGCCTTTTTATCCCGGGCAAGACCGGGTAAAAACAGATAGTAAAATATATTTTATAACTATTAACTTTGTATGAGAATAACCATGCCCATTACTGCGATTCCGCTCTAATATGACTCTAATACTCACATTAAAAATCTGTGGACTCTCACACAGTTTCAAAGCTCTCACTATCATATCGTAGATTCCATTTATTTTACTTTGTATGTGCCACGCCCACTGGCCCGATACCGCCCAGCTTATGGAATATACTAGCAGTATACCCGCTACGTTGTTAGCGTAATTATTATATTAATTATTTAAGCCATAATAATATTTAAAAACAATAAGAAATATAGTTTGAGTGACAATACGATGGAAACTTTTAACAAAATATATTTTTGACGACTTGGATGGAATCTTTTATTAGTTTAAACATTTGTACATTTTATTTATTTAACAAAAAAGATATATTAATATTACTTCAGAAAAAATTAACAAAACTTAAAAGTATTAATTTTTATGCTGTTGACAAAACAATGGAAACCTTTACTATACAATAACACTGTGGAATAAAATGATGGTCATGATCTTGGGGGGTGGATGATTTCTATACCGAACGATTGTATTAATTTATTTTAGTAAAACTCCCGAAGTGTTTAAACGTTTTGGGTCCATTTAAATATATCATTTTTTGGTCAACACTATTCGCAAGATTAATGCTAGCCAGACAATTTTATGGATTTATTTATAGAATATTTCTCACAAATATTCTTTTGCCTTCGGCCATCACTAAAATCATCTATTATTCTAGATTTTAACTCTTCATTAAACTTTATTCTTGCCATTATTTTATAATAATTGAAAGAAAACATCAGAATTTATAAATATTTAAATAACGGTTAAAATTTTTAAAATTTTTTTTCACTTTTTCTTCTATTTTTTATTATTTTAAGCAACTCTGGTAAAGAAATTTAAAAGTTTTCACTGTTTTGGCATCACTTAAAAAACATATTTATTTTCGTTTATCTATTTTGTTTAGTTGTATTTATTGTAACAAATATGTTGTCTTCCAATATAGAATACACCCAATAGTAATTTCGTAAAAGAAATACATAATTTTATCACTAAGCGTAATTATTAAAAAAAAAACAAAATTGGCAAATTTTGAATTTTGCAAAAATTTCCAATTTATTGCGACCTACTCTATTTAAGTACCACTTTTTTTTATTCATTATAGGTTCGAAAATTATTCAAAAATAATATTATTTGTAATATCGATGGTTTAGTTTGGAAGGAAGTAACTCAAGCCATAGGACAAACGCTATTGAAATTGGTGAAAATGGATGCATGTTTAGAGATTATCCCCATTCAAATGACCCTTATGATATCGACTTAACTTGCCATAAGATCCAAATTACCAAATAGATGTCAGTCGAATTGGGTTTGTGTATGTTTATTACATCCATTAATCCGTAGACCAAAAATAAACCTATCTAAAACAAAAATATTGCACAGCTTTTTCTCGGTTTGTATATCTTGTTGCAAAATATAAGTGACTTTACCATAAATGTTCAGGATTGGTCCAATTTTCGACGTAGATTTGGTTTATGATTTTTTTTAAACCCAATTAGTTGGACCTAAGACCAATTCTCTAAACGCATCGGTCTAGACCAACTATCATTTTTCTTCCTTGTTTTCTTAAGAAAATGAACTTATGAAATGAACATGTATACAGATTAATATATTAAGAAGATACAAAAATGTACCATTTCCTCTTTTTTGAGCGTTTTTACCCCCCCTTAAAATCCGAATTCCAAAAGTTTTCATCGCATCTGAAGTCTCTAGTGGAATCCACATACTGTATTTCATATTCCTAGATTCATTTGTTTGGAAGCTACCAAATGTAAATTTTTTTCCCTTTTATTTTCCCCTTTTTAGCTCCTTAAAGCGCGAATTTCTAAGAATCCCTATTTCGGTTCGAATATGCCTCCCAAAAGGGCCCCACATTCCAAATGTCATATTCCTGGGACCATTTTTAAAAATATCCCTTTTGGGACGCTTTTACCCCTTTTTACCCCCTTAAAGTGCGAATTTCTAAAAAATTAAAGGAACCTACCTTCAAAATTTGATATTCCTGGGACCTTTTAAATGTCACTTTTTGCACCGTTTTTACCCCATTTTACCCCCTAAAAATGCGAATTTCCAAAAATGCCGTCTTAATGGATCTACACTCTGTAAAAGGAACTTACATGCCAAAATTCAAATTTCTAGTTTCAGCGGTTTGGGCTGGGCGGTGATGAATGAGTCAGTCAGTCAGTCAGTCAGTCAGTCAGTCACTCACGCAACTCTTTTATATATATATAGATAGAAGATAGATATTTACTTTGCATGGGCGGTGCCTCAAGCTTGCCATAATTGCTCCATTTGAATTTTTATCTATAATATTAATAGGCTAGGCGATTTCTTGTGACTGATGTTTTGTTCTACCATTTCATCCCGATTTTGACCAAACGTATATTATTTGAAAGGTATTTCTTTTTAGCCGATTTGCAGATTTACAGATTTTTAAATTTGTTCCTTTATTTTGAGTAAATTACATTTAAAGTTCTACTAACACATACATAAAACAAGTAAGAAAATTATAGTCGGTCTAGACCGACTATACGATACCCTATACCATGCGTTTAGAGACCCTATCTCTCAGGCCCAACTAACTGGATATAGAAAATAAGCATAAACCAAATTTCAGTGCGATTTTTATTAATTTTTTCGGCTGCAGATATGAAAAAGTTCATATCGGATGCTATATCTATATGGGGACTAGGCACAAAAAATGGACCGATCCTGACCATGTTTGGTAAAGTCTCTTGTATTTTGCAAAAATATATACAAACAAAATTTGAGAAGAATCAGCGCAATATTTTTGTTTTTTGATAGATTTAAGTGAAGATCGGGAAGCAGCTCTATATGGGGCCTATGACTAAGAGTTGTCCAATAGGGATCATTTTTGGACTACTGATTAGTGGATGTAATATATACATACAAACCCAATTTGACTAAGATTTGCATGATAATTTGGATCTTATGGCAATATAAGTTGATTTCATAGGGGTCATTTGTATGGGGGCTAGGTTTGAACATGGACCGATTCTCACCAATTTCAATAGCATTCATCATATGGCAGATAAAAGATCAAATACCAAATTTCGTAAAAATATATTCATATTTGCGACCTGCAGTTTGATTACAAGCTTTACATGGACACACAGACGGACGGACGGACGGACGGATGGACATCGTTAAATCGAATCAGATAGTGATTCTGATTCGATCGGTATAATAAAAGGTGGGTGTAGGTCAAATATTTTTGGTTGTTACAAACAGCAGCACAAAGTCATTATACCCAAACCACATAGTGGTATAGGGTATAATTATACAATGCTATGTGTGCGTGCAGTTGGAGAATTCATAGTATTGGGTGTGTCTTCCTTTTGCTTTTTTAATTGCCTTTTTTCTTTTTGGCAAACTTTTTACTAGATTCATCAGCATTTCAACCTTCAACAGCACGCTCCCAAAGGTCATTTACGGTATTAGGCGGGACAAAAATATTTTATTATAAAATGGACCAAAGAAGTTTTATTGGGTTCAAGCCTGGGCAAGCCAATCCAAAATGTTGATCCTATTTTCTTCAAACCAACGATTAGTTATTTAGTTATTTCATGGCCTATTTCTAAGCCGAATATATCTTAACTTGGGATGTATGAGTCTTCAAGGATGGTTATGCAGTGCTTGACACACAGTTTACAGGTTTACGCGAAAACAACCCCTAGCCATTAATGAGCGCCCTCTAAACTTTAACGTCGTTCTTTTACTCCAACACTTTTATCCACCCATGTTCACTGCCGTCCGTCTAACCCGATTCTAATAATTTCTTTCTCATCTGACCATGTTACACACATCCAGTCTACAAAGAGAATTTTTCATACTTTTCTGCAATCGCGATTCTGGTACTATGGGCCATAACAAGTATATTTGCCCAAGGAACCATACCCCTAAAATCATTTTCAAGCCTGCCAAAATTTCGATGAAGATATTTTCATGATAATTTCCATAATACTCATTCAAATGTAAAAAAATTATTGAAAATGTATATACCGGGGGATTTTGGGTCGGAAAATCCCTTTTTCACATTCATTTTTATTTTTAACAGTCGCCAGGGGCGTTTTCGTGCATTTTTGATGATTTTTTTTCACCTTTTTGGGGAAAATTGTTCATTCAAAGAGTAAATAAAAAAAATGAATTTTTGGACTTAAATTGAATGAAATCGATATAGGTCGTATATGGGTACCCTACATAATTTTCAGCGCTGAATATTTGGGGCTATTTATACCCTATACAATAGGGCTTGTCGATTTGTAGGGAGGCAAAAAAATCGCTCAAGTGAGAAGGAAAATTATATTCTAGGGATCAAAATAAGAAACTTTGCCGAAGGAACCATACCTCTAAAACGAATTCTGATGTCCCGACTTTTGACCTGCCATGGGGCAACCCCATTCCCCCTCATGCAATTGATCTGAAACTTGGCCCATAGTCTTGTTGTGACTACAGATTAATTTTGGGGTAGTCACGCATAGTCACGCATAGTCACGCATAGTCTCGGAGTGATCTAAAAGTTATTTAACCTCATCCGATCGATCTTTTTGAATAATAGTAACATAGTCAAGGCGTATGATTATTATTTATTAGCAGAGTAGAAGTTACGTCGTATACGTGTATGAGTGTTAATTTTAATATTAAATCAAACATAGTTAGCCCAATTCTAAACAAAATATGGTGATTTTTTGAAATGTTTGTATGGGGAACCCCCCAGGGGGGTTCCAGGGGGTGTGCCACTGGCATGGGTGGGTCGGCCCTCCAAAGTTAGTGGGGGTCGATCATACATTTGGACTCGATTGGGGCACTCTAAATGGGTCAAAGTGAGACAGACGGACAGACAGACAGATCTAAAGTCGGGACATCAGAATTCGTTTTAGAGGTATGGTTCCTCGGGCAAAGTTTCTTATTTTGATCCCTATAATACGATTTTCCTTGTCACTTGGGCGATTTTTAAATCGACCCGCCCTACTATACAACTACATATGTGTTTTGGGTATAATTACTTTGTGCTGCTATTTGTAACTACCAACAATATATGACCTAGATCCATCTTTTGTTATACCGATCGACTCAGAATCACTTTCTGAGTCGATTTGGCGATGTCCGTCCGTCCGTCCGTCTGTGTATTCATGTAAACTTTGTAATCAAACTACAGGTCGCAAATATTGATATATTTTGATGAAATTTGGTATATAAGCTTTTATCGGCCATGGGATGAACGCTACTGAAATTAGTGAAATTCGTTCTATGTTCAGACCTAGTCCCCACACAAATGACCTCTATGAAATCGATATCAATTGCCATAAGATCCAAGTTATCACATAGATCCCAGTCAAATTGTGTTTGTATGTGCTTATTATATCCAGTAATCAGTAGTCCAAAAATAATGCCTATAGGACAATTCTTAGTCATAGGCCCCATATAGGGCTGCTTCCCGATTTTTACTTAAATCTATTAAACAACAAAAATATTGAACAGATTTTTCTCAAATTTGGTTAGTATATATTTTTACAAAATATAAGTGACTTTACCGAATATGGTCAGGATCGGTCCATTTTCCGACCTAGTCCCCATATAAATATAGCACCCCATATAAACTTTTTCATATCTGCAGCCAAAAAAATTAATAACAATGCCACTCAAATTTGGTATATGCTTATTATCTATATCTAATTAGTTGGACTGAGTAGATTTGGTATAGGGTATCGTATAGTCGGTCTGGACCGACTATAATTTTTTTATTTAGATATGGGAAAATCAAAGATTCGTCAAGTTTTGCAATAATTTCATCAATTTTCCCCAAAAAGGTTGAAAAAACTCACAAAAATGCACGAAAACACCCACTGGCGGCTGTCAAAAATAAAAATAAATGTGAGAAGTGGATTTCCCGACCCAAAGAACCCCCGTTATATATATTTTCAATAATTTTTTTTTTACATCTGAATGAGTATTATGGAAAATATCATGAAAATACCTTCATCGATATTTTGCCAGGCACGAAGATGATTTTAGAGGTATGGTTCCTTTGGCAAATATATGGCCCATAGTACAAATATATGAACCCATGGAGTAAAAATAATTGACCCACCCTAATATCTACATATATATAGATACAAGAGGGAACTACTATTGAGAATATCTTGAGTTATGGTGTTATGCCTTGAGACCACAGAAATGTCCTCTTTGAGTTCAACTTAAATTAAGATTATTTTCTTCATGCAATTACGACCGGAGCAATGTTAAATCTGAGGCCCTTTCTCGAAATTCATGGTACAAGTATATGGTCGTGGTTGAGAGCAAATTTTTGTTTTAATTCGTACTCAATGCAAAAGCTAGATTAAGAGATACATGTAAAGAAAGCTATTTGGACTTGAAATGGACTATGGACTATTTAATTTGACGGCTTTGAATATGGATGTATGATGCGAAATATATTTTGCAATTTGGATATCATAAGCCTTAATTTAATCCATCAATAATGCTGAAATTATTTCATATTTTTCTAGAAAATGAATCCATGAAATTTTGGCAAGAGTTCTATAAATCAAATAAGAATTCAGTTTTTATCTCTTCTGTATTTAATTGCCGGTCTGTATTTAAGATAAAATAATTATATGTATATTTATATATTTAGAAAAATTATATACGAAAATGCTTACGTACTTTGAAAAAAATCATTTACGAAATTTTGGGGTAATGTGGAATACACCAGTTGAGAAATTCTAAAAACTGGATTACGCCGCTGGGACGTCGCACAGTGGCTGAAAATCATTTTTCATTGGCCAAAATTCTGTAACTTTTGAACCGATCAAAATATTTTAGTACTGTTTTTTTTAATAGATAGATAGATAGTTGATCTTGACTCAGTGTGAATTTCATTTAAATTGATTGAGTACTTTTTAAGGAATTCTAGGTCAAAGTTTAACTTTTGATTTTTTTTAACTTTTAGCGTGATATATGTTTTTTTTTATTTATTTTTATTTATTAGAAAGTGTCATATTTGGAGTTAAATAATTATTATAAACATTTTTTGTAATAATGACATTTTTTTAATGCTTACACTCAAAAAAATTTTTACACTCAAAAAAATTTTTACACGCAATAAAATAGTAAAATTCAGTAGAAATTTAACTAGTATTACTAAAAAATTAAAAATGTTTGCTATCAAATTTGCAATTTGCTTACACTCAAGGAATATTATTATTACTACAGAAAAATTTATTAGTGTTTGCTGCCTAATTTGTTACACTAGCTAAATAAATCTGCTAAACATTAGCGCAATGATTCTAATTTTTTTTTTAATTTTGATATGAAAAAATGGGTTCTTATTTTTTGAATCTTTCTTATCTATTAAAACATTGCATTCATATGTGGGAAACCTTTTAAGAATAAAAACTGCAATAGATTTAAATAGCATTTGTAACAATGGTAGGTTCTGTTTATTATTATTTTTTACTAATACTATGTTTTTCGTACTTAAATAACAATGAAAGGCAATTATAATTATTATTCATTAGACTCAAATATTGATTGCAAATATTCCATATTTTGTTCTGTGCTATTTCTGTTCTTTAGTAGTTTTTTGGCTTCTTCATCTAAATCCCGATGTTCCACTTTCCATTGATTTCGAATACTGGAGATGAACGGATCTGACGTTGCCAATAATATATTAAATAGATCTTCATTTGTGGAATTTCGTGACATTTTTCTAGTATTGTGCTGTCTATAAAATCTGTAATCCTTGTTCCTTTTTTCCTGAGCCTCCTCTGATAGATCTCCAAGTGGCACCAAATGATATATAATGACATCTTCTCCATGATAAAGGATTTTGTGGACTGTTGCAGACATATTTCTCCATGGGTAGTTGGTTGTATATATTTTTGCAGTTTCCTTAGCATAATCTCCAAATTTTCTAGAGTCAATTTCTTCATTGCACGCAAGTACTTCTAGGATTATTTTAAATCTGAAAATAAGGTTTAAATCCACTCCTGTTATTTCAGATGCTGTTTCTGGATCTGAAAAGAATCTTCTTGCGGTATTGCCATCATTTGTATTACCTGACCCTTGTTTTGGCTGATCTATAATCAATCCAAATTTGCGATATTCATCTTGAACATGTTTCTTTTTTGAACTTCTTAACTCTTTGTTGGTTTCGTTGTTTCTTATTGATCCTGAAGGCCCGAAATCCAAATCATAACTGATTTTTAGTATGTGTTCCATAAGTCGTATTCTTGCATGTAGTGGTGATAATCCAAATTCGAAGGCATCGGTATTATCGAATGATTTTGTCGGGACTTGGTTTAATTGGCTTGATGTTGCTTGGCATATAATGCAGCTGGATGCAGCCTTCGTGTTAGTCAAAGCCTGACCTACTTTTCCATCTATCATTGTCAGCACTAATTGGTAGCTTACTTCAATTTGCTGCCCATCTAACTGTAATTGTAATGGCTGTAGTGTTGCTATTTGGGCCTTGATATCACTAACTTCTTTGTTAATGGCATCATGACTTTCTTTTTTGAATTCAAATTTGATTGGCCTGCAGTATTTTATTTTAACGTAACTAAGAACATCTTCCTGGTTTTTGTTTCGAAAATACTCTTCGGCCAGTTCTTTATAACTAAAGTTCTCCATATTTTTCTCAATATTTTTATTTGCGTCTGTTATCACTTTTTTATCACTTTTTATCACTTGCGAATATACGTCCGTACACTTGAAGTATTAACTTATTATTGAGTAATCCCTTATAGAATCCGTCATTTTATACATTTTTAGGTACATGTTATTCACACATTGATCTTTAATTTCATAGCAGGTAGTACTTAAATTGAACAAAACTGCACTTGTTATCCAGACTTCAATATCAGGTAAAACTAATTAGTTTCTCGCCAATATGGGGTGGTTTTTTATCTTTAGTGGTTTAGTGCCGCGATTATTGACAAACTTATAAAATTGTTTATGACTTTGGTTGACCCTTAAATTTGACAACAGGTAAATTAAGAAAGAGATCATTTGTTTACTGTAGAACCTATTGTGATCATTTTATGACTTATTTTTTTGGTGATCAAAACAAAGCCAATAAACCCTTTCGCAGGTATTTTATTTAATTATTTTACTTTTACGTAGTCTAAAGTAAAAAAACAAAATTTTTTTTAGAGTAATTTTTTTAGAGTAATTTCATTAAAATGAAAAAAGTGTTCTACCGGGGGCTCGTGGGGGGTGCAAAAGTATATATAGGGTTAAACAGGATACATTCGCCTTTCTCCGGGTGGTATACGTTTCTTGTTCCCTTACTTCCTTTAGAAGTTCTATTCCACTAAAGTTTAAATTTGAGAAAAATATAGTGGTTTCATAAATATTTCATAACGCCCCTAATATCAAACGTTAGAACTGTGACTACTTACAAAAACTAAAGACTATAATCCTACTAACATTATAAAAAAGACCGCAGGCCAATATCGATGATAGCTTGCGAGTAGTAACCATTTATTTTTGATAAAAAACAAAAAAAAAACACCTTTTGCTGAATTAAAAAAAACAGTTGAGTTTGACAGCATGCCACGCCCACAATTATCAATAGTTTAACCTAATTTTTTGGCTACCTTAATCTGGATATATAAGCTACAAAAAGGAGTAAAAATTTTAAAAATCGATGACAAAAAAAATTTTGACTTTTGGCCAATGAAATCAAAATTTGAGCCACAGTGCGTCGATAGATAACCGAAAACACCATTTGAATGTAAAAACCGTTTCGTAAACCGTAAATCTGGGAACATGAAACGATTTTTCTGTCAGTTAAAAATGTTTAATAGATATAAAAATTTGTCGCATATTTTCAGAAATCCATTTCTGAACTTCATTCTTTAAATCGTATTAAGTAAGAAAGTAATATTAGCTCTAGGTCAACTATATCGATTACCAACAAAAATAAAAAATATTTAAAACAAATATAAATATAAAAAAATATTTTTAAAACAAGTTAGAAAATTATAGCCGGTCGAGACCGACTAGACGACACCCTACGAGACCCCTAGCTCCAACTAATTAGATATAGAAAATAAGCTTAAACCTAATTTGAGTGGCATCTATAATATTAATAGGCTAACCGATTTCTTGCGACTGATGTTTTGTTCTACCGTTTTATCCCGATTTTTACCAAAGTATATTATTTTAAAGGTATTTCTTTTTAGCCGAATTGCAGATTTACAGAACTTTAAATTTTTTCCTTTATTTTGAGTAAATTGCATTTAAAGTTGCTACTAACACATACATAAAATTATACTATGCTATTAAATTTGTTATTAATGAAAAAATAAAATTTCCTAGAATTTGCGCTCGAATTTCGAGGGCTGGAGTCTGCTAGTTGTTATTAATTTTTTTGCCTCCGGATATGTATAAGCTCATATCAGATACTATATTTATATGTGGACTAGGTTGAAAAATGTCATTTATTTTTTGCAAAAACAAATTTGAGAAAAATCAGTGGTAAATGTGAAGATCGGGAATCAGCTTTATATGGGGGCTTTGACTAAAAATAGTCGTATAGGGTTTATTTTTGGTTTACTGATAAGTGGATGTAATAAACATATAGAAACCCAATTTGACCACGATCTATAGGATAATATGGATCTTTTCGATCTTATAGGTATCATTTTTATGGGGACTAGGTCTGCACATGAACCGATTTTCGCCAATTTCTAGCGTTCATCGTGGCCGATAGAAGCTTATATACTAAATTTCATAAAAATATATTCATATTTGCGATCTGTAGTTTGATTACAAGGTTTACATGGACACTCAGACGGACGGACAGATGGACGGACGGACATAATAAAAGATGGGTCTAGGTCAAATATTTTTTTTTTTTTTTTTAAATAAAAAGGTGGTCCACATTGCCCGCATATTCTAAAATACCTGAACTTACTCTAATAACGTTGAAATCGCTGACCTGTCGATTTAGCGAAGTCTATCTAACATATGAAATAACAGTTAATAAAATATTGTCAAAATGCTTATTGTTTTTATAGTAGTTTGGGACTGAAGTTTAGATTTTAAGGGGCTCAGAAATTGTTATTGAAAATATTAAGAGACATTAAAAACATTTCGTATAAAATGCTGCATTCAAATAGATTATAATATAAATAAGTTTAAATACATTTCATGTTTTGCTCTTTTAAACAACCAGTTAGTGGTAAATAATTTTTATTTTCATCTTAAAAATCGGTCCATGTGGCGTCTAACATTATCCAATAAGTATGTATTTCCTTGCAATTTTGAAATTAAAATTTTACCAAGATTATTATAATTTATTACACTCAAAAAATAATCCAACAACTTTATATATTACGTATTATTTTGTGGGAATTTTTCAACACATTCATAGAATGTAGACGAAAAACAAAAACAGACACACACACATGCTCAAATGTTTCTTAAGAAGAAAAGTTGTAAATTTCTTTCATGTTTGTTTGAATTTATTTAATGATAAAAGTATTTTTTATGATTTATTTGTTTTTGTTTGGAATGGAATCAAATTTGATTATGATTTCATATTATGCGGTTTTGTATTTAATTAGGTAATAATGAAATAAAAACAATATAAAATAACAAAAGCTCAAATGGCACACTGTGGTACTTTTTGGGAAAATGCGGTCCAAAGTCGATTTTTTTTTATGGTCACCGATTTTATAATCAGTTAGCTCATATGAAAGTAGAGTCTAAGAATCTAAGAAGTCAAAATTTTAAATTTCAACTCTTTCTATTTTAACAGGGGGATCCAAAATGCACTTTTTCTGTTTTTGGGCCAAACTGTAAGATTTCCTAGTGATTTTAAAATTTTTATTGTCTATAACTGTGTTGTTTTAAAGATATTTTGTTTGGATAATCTTATTTAATAATCTGTTATTTTAGGTACTCGTTCTATAATATTTTTATAAAAGGCCCAAAATTCCAGAAGATAGTCTATCAAAACTGTAAAATTTTGTTTATATAAATTTTTATTTCGCATATTGCTCGATTCACAGTTTCAGTCTATTCAAAAGATACAAATTTCTGATCGCCTTACAGTAAATCAAGCTCGTAAAAAATGAAACTGGAATAGAAGCTATTGTACATATTTGACCTTCTCCGAGAAAAGGGACCTAGTGTGTGAAAATTAAGTTTTGAGAAAAAAAAACGCATTTAAAGTTTCTACACCCTTTTAGGTACCAGAATCCACCGTTTTTGACACAACCCGTTTTTTGACACAAAGGGACCTACCCTTTTCTCGGAGAAGGTCACATATATAAAAATTTTAATATCTTAATTTCAAATATATAATTAGATTTATCTGTTTCTTTTTATAATTTGCGCAAAAAAAGCGATAAAAATCCCCAAATTGGGTATTTTTACATCTTCTAAGTATCTGCAATATTAATAGGCTAGGCGATTTTTTGTGACCGATGTTTTGTTCTACCGTTTTATCCCGATTTTGACCAAACGTATATTATTTGAAAGGTATTTCTTTTTAGCTATTCACCAGATTTACATATTTTTAATTTTTTTTCTTTATTTTGAGTAAATTGCATTTAAAGTTGCTACTAACACATCCATAAAGTTGCCTTTTCGTCAAATGTGCCACTGTGCGATAAACTAACTAACGAAGAACATTTAATAACTAATTTATATAATTTCCATTTAATTCATTCTTGTTGGGGATTTTCTTGTTTTGTGCGTTATTTGTATGTACTCGTAAATGATTCTGATGCCAAGTTACTTTTTTAATTGTTTAATTCTTAAGTATTTACTGTGGTCTTTTATCTATTTTGATTCTTGTGATTGTTTTTGTTGGTTTTGTGTGAAAATACGGAAACCAATTGTTGTTCAGGAGAAATTCAAAAAAAAAAAAAAAAAATTAAAACAAAAAGCTAGAGCTATGCACCACCACCACATGGTATTTTATGATTTGTTGGTACTCAAAAGCTTAAGTATCAACGGCACAAATTTAATCGTAAACAAAATATTTATATTTTTAAAGTACCTTAAGTATTTATGCGTTAATGTTTATTTGAAATATAATTTAATTTTCACCGTAACTGACATGAAATGGTATTAATTAAGAAAACAAATTTTCGATTACAATTCATAGAAATTATCACTTTATTACGACTTTAATATATTTCAGTGGAAATTTTTAAGAAACTAAAAAGGAATTATTTAATTGTGGGATTTAAGTGAATTTTGTGTTAAGATGATACAGATGGTTTTCTTGTCTGCCGACCAGGTATTGAATGGAATGTATTTTCATTCATATGTGTGAAGACCAGAAGTTCTTGCAAAAGAAACTAGTTTCCTGATTTTTTGCTTGATAGGTTATTTCGTTTAACATAACCAGTACAAAGACTTTCACAATTACCATACACCTTTTTTATATTAAACGTGAGATCACGAGAGTGTAAAGGTGATTTTCAAAAGGAGATTAAAA
Organism: Cordilura impudica; assembly: GCA_963682025.1. Taxonomy (NCBI): domain Eukaryota; kingdom Metazoa; phylum Arthropoda; class Insecta; order Diptera; family Scathophagidae; genus Cordilura; species Cordilura impudica. The sequence goes on along the minus strand of OY821518.1, from coordinate 91,775,673 downwards.
GGTGACATTAGTCATCCAAAAGCGATAAAAATTGGATTCATCTCTCACAATACAATTTCTAATTTGTAAAGCTTGTAATCAAACTGCAGGTCGAAAATATGAATATATTTTGATGAAATTTGGTATATAAGGTTTTATCGGCCATGTTTAGACCTAGTCCCCATACAAATGATCCCCATGAAATCGACTTAAATTGCCATAAGATCCAAATTATCATATATATCTTAGTCAAATTGGGTTTGTATGTGTTTATTATATCCATTAATCAGTCAGTCAAAGTTAAGCTTTTTTCACAGCAAGTGTATGGACCAGGTTTCAGATCGATCGGATGGGGGAAGTGACATTTAGATCACTCCGTGACTGTGCGTGACTACCCCAAAATTAATCTGTAGTCACAACAAGACTATTGGCCAAGTTTCAAGTCAATTGGATAAGGAGGAATGGGTTTGACCCACGACAGACAGACAGAGAGTGTGAGTTAAAACAACATATTTTTTCAGAAAAATATATTGAAAATTCTCAAGAGCATGAAAGGATAACATTTTCAACGGACATTATTTACAATTTTTCGTCCTGAAAATTGAAAACAAAAATTACATTAAAACATTGCATTTATATTAATATTTGTTTTTATCTATGTATTAATGCGTGAAGGTAAATTTTTAGTTCCCTTTTTAAGCAATATGCGGGCACGAAGGAGTGTGAAAATTAGCATAGTTATAGTTTATATGAAGGAGAAGCTGAGAATGATAAAATGTATCTTTAAGCTGTCTTAAAAATATATTAAATTAAATAAAATAAAATAAAATAAAATAAAATATTTCTAATAATTCGTTACACCCTGTTAATGAGAATGATTTACACTCTCATATGCTAAACACTCCCGCTATTACCTTTTCCATATTTTCAGTCAACAAAAATATATACTACTAGATGTAACCCGGTGTGCTTCGCTACACCCTCCCCCCCCTTCCGAATCCTTATGAAAGGGCTCACGTAAAGTCCTAAGGCTCTCACTAATACAGTAATTCAGATATATCACATTTAATATTAAGTTTGTATAGGGGTGCCATGTGCATTTGTCCAATCCCGCCCATTTTTTTGTCTGACTACTCGCGTTAATAATAGATGACCTGAGATAAATTTTCAAAGCTCTCTCTATCATAGTACTTAGTATATATGATATTAAAAATTTACTTTGTATGGGAGGTGCCATGCCCACTAAAATTTCAGGAAGTCAGATAAGTCGTTACGGAGATTACCTCCTACAAACAAACAAACACATTACCTCTTTATTATGCAAAGTATAGATCATTAATATAGATTCTTTTATTTTTAAACTTGCTGATATAAAATGATTTTTGCTTTTTTAATTCGGTACAACAATTATCAGATTTTTCGGCGTTCCTGCCCTGGAGGTACATGTAGCTGCCCATGAGAAGAACATGGATTTTCCAAATTAGATCTGGCAACACTCAACTATTGGCCTTGAACTTAAAATATCACTTGGCAATTTTTATTTTTAGTGATTTTTGATTTTGCCCATTTTTGATTTTGAAAATTTTTGTTTTTGGGCGACTTTTATTTTTCGCGATTTTTGGGTTTGGCGATTTTGATTTTGACGATATATTTTCCACGACAAATCACATTGATAACTAATGTACTTGTCAAAAGACTGTTGCTTTCGCGGTGCCACGCCCACTGCTCCGATCACGCCCATTTTTTGTCTAACTAACCATATGAATAACTTATAGGTTCAGACAAAGTCCCAAGACTCTCACTATAACAGTACTCCAGATATATGACATTTTATATTTTATTTGTATGGCAGGTGCTACGCCTATTGGTCCGATACTGCCCATTTTTTGTCCGACTGCTCACATTAATAATAGGTGCCATCAGACAAATTTGAAAAGCTCTCTCTGTCACAGTACCCGAGATATATAACATTGAATTATTACTTGTATGGGAGGTACCACGCCCACTTCTCCGATCCCGCCCATTTCCGGCGTGGCTACTAATATTAACAATAGGTGACCTCACACATATTTGCAAAGCTCTCCCTATCATAATTCTCAATATATGTATATGATATTAAAAATTTACTTTGTGTGGGAGGTGCCACGCCCACTAAAAATATTAAAAGAATTACAGCCTATAGCACTTCCCATATCCGCAGTAAGACTCCGTGAAAATTTCAGGAAGATCAGATGGCTAGTTACGGAGATTACCTCCTACAAACAAACAAACAAACAAACAAACAAACAAACAAACAAACACACATTACCTCTTTATAATATTAGTATAGATTATTCCAATATGGTTGGACTTTTTCCGAAACTCATAGTTTAGGGTTTAATTAATGTTTTACTGCTTTCGTTTAAGACAGACGAAAAATATAGTCGGAAATATTTCAGTATTTTTAAAATGTATCTATACTCATTGTCTGTAGGGGTGAGAAATACAAAGTCAGGGTGTAATTACTAGGGTGAAAGTGAAATAACTGTGGTGATCTTTTATACTTTTCCTTAGGAATAGATAAAACAATACGACCAACTATGAAACTTATGATAAATATTAGACCAAAAATTCGTATTCTCATACGCTCCATAGTTGTTTAGATGTTTGTTTCCTATACCTGAGGGAAAGTCTAAAAGTATAAAAGGTCATAAATAAAGCCTGAGAACGCCAAACGCTTTGGAGAATTTACTTTAATGGCCTTGTACCAAGGTTCAGAAAATACACACATGAAACACACAATGTTATGTTCTAAAGCAGCCAAGACATATTTTTATTTTCATATCAAGTGTGCTTCTAAATTTTGTACGGTGCCCAACACAATCATGACTGTGTTTCGTTTTAAATTTCGTTATCTACACGAACATTTTTCTATCACGTATTTTTTGTTTCGAGTGTAGCTTTATTTAAAGTTCGTTTTCTTGCACATGTACTGCTAAAAAACAGATCATGTTCTTCAACGCGGTTACCTTGACTTTAGGCTGATTTAAATATTAGGCTCATTTAAATATTCATAAATTTTTTGTTTGTTAGATTTATAGTCATTTTTCAGACATATTGCAATTACTACTGTAATTAATATGCAAATATTAATTTTGTTTAAATGGTGCGTGGTAAAGAAGAAGAAAGCATATATTTCAAAAATTCATAACTGCACTGTATTCTTAATATGACCGGTTTCTGGCATATCAGCCTTCATCAGCGATTTATTGAACATTGTGATAATTGTTACGTTTTAATTGAATAGATTGTTTCTATATGAAAATTTTTCTACTTATGGCGGCCGTGAGGTTTGAACCATGAACCTTCACATACACTCGTACTTGCACTTTTTGGTCACCTAAAGTCAGGCCTACGAGCAGTGTGGTTAGATTCAGTTTTCGTACCATACAGCTTTACTTTGTATTAATTTCAGAAGATACAACTCTGTCAAACAAACAATCGTTATTTTTGAATTTTTGAATATTTTTTGCATTTATACTTCTAATTTCCACTATTCTCAGTTTTCAATAAATCGCTGATGAAGGCTGAAATGCCAGAAACCGGTCCGATTAAGAATACAGTGCAGTTATGAATTTTTGAAATATATGCTGTCTTCTTCTTTACTACGCACCATTTAAATAAATTATTAAATTTAATGAAAAAATAATATTCTCTAAAATTTTCACTCGAATTTCGAGTGCTGGGATATGCTAGTATTAAAAAATAGACAACCCCTGAAGAAGTAGACAAAAATCTACGACACTTGGAGAAAATTTGTAATAAAAGAATGCCTTTTTTAAACTCTTTCTTTTAACTCATACTCTCTGTCTGTCTGTCTGTCCTTCCCTTCATAAGCCAACAAAATATGTCCACTAGGATGGCCCTTCATTAGATATAAGGGAAAAAAGTGTTCGCATTTAAAGTCTCACCCCCCTAGAAATATGCGAATAGCAAAAAAACTGAGAAATACATAGTTTTGTGTCAAGCAAAAAAAAATTTAGAGGTGCCTCAACGCGACTGAAAATTTCAACTGTGTTTATATGGGGAAAATATGACTTTTTTCAGATTTTACGAAAATTTCATTCTATAGTTTAATTTTTTCGACAAGTTGCGATATGAATCGATGTCAGTTCTAAATTATCTTTTCAAAAAGCTGTATAGCTTTAAAATCGAATAAAAACTCTAATGCCGTTTTCTTTTCTGACAAAAAATTTGGCATATTGTTTGCACTTTTTTCGAAAAGTATATTTTTTTTATATATTCTGAATTAAGAACAACATTATCTTATACATCAATCGAAAGGTATCAATGTTGTGTATTCATAAAATACAAAAAAAATTGATTATTATCCCCTTAGAAGTCATAGGGTGAAAATATTAAAAAAAAAAAAAACGAACAATGGGGAAATATTCTCACACTATGGCCTGAAAGAAGCCAATGGCTGTATTTTTTTGCGAATTACAAGGGCTCGACTTTGACACCTTTCTATTGATGTATAAAATAAGGTTGCTCCTAATTCAGAATATATAAAAAAATACACTTTTCGAATAAAGTGCAAATAAAGTGCAACATTTTTTGTCAGAAAAGAAAACATATAAGTCATGAAATGTGATGAACATTTTTTCAACTTTAACAAATTGATTAAAGCCATCATTTTTTTTTTTTTTTTTTTGGTTTCTATACCTATAAGTACTCAGATATGGAACATTGTTTTATTAATTTTTGATAAAATTATGAAAACTCCTTTTTTAAGTTTTAAAAAATTTTCTTAACCAAAATTTCAAAAAATGGATCTGGCACTTTAGAGTTTTGTTAAATATATATAAGAGATTAACTGTGTGAATTTTTAAGTAAATTCCTCTGCCAGGAATTTTGTTACAAAGAATTTTTTTGCGGATTTCGAGAAAAATCAGTTTTTTGTGATATATTCATTAAATGTAATCTTTCTAAATACTTTTAAATGTTACATTTTATCTTAATAACCTAGGATTTTGTAAAAAAAATTATATGATCCTCTTATCCCTTTTGGATTTGGGGTCACATATGACCCCAAGCTAATAAAAGACAATTTATTCAAAAAATTCAAATATTTTATAAGTGCTGTTGAATTTTTAGATGTGACGCATAAAATATAATAACCACGTGTGCAGGTCTTCCATGCTAAAAACTTGCAATAAATCGAACAACGTTAACCCAGTCAATCTTAGCCGAGGTCAATCTTTGAATTTTGGCATATTTAAAAAAATTAATTGTTCTAGTAAACTAGATGAAACCCATACTTTAGGTTGGGAAATACAATTTTTCTATACTCTAACGATTTTTATGATAATGATGATTTTATAATTTGACGTCATTAACCCATTTGAACTTGGCGCCACAAATAAGTAAGGATAAGTCAAAAAATTCAAATATTTTGCAAATACTGCTGAATTTTGGATCATTTTAACCCTAGGAGCGGATAAGGGTAAGTCTTCGTAAAATATAGCACAATTTTAATTTCCAACCCATATTAAGGGTTTCATCTAGTTTACTAGAACAATTAATTTTTTCCGAAACACAATAAAGCACTTGACAGGTTTAAAAATATTTTTAAAAATTATTTTTTTTTTCCAAATGGTAGTTTTTAATGCACTAATAATAATTTGGAAAAAAAAATAGTTTTTTTTTTAATACGGCTTCCCTGCGGGTGTGGAGATCTTGTGTTTATTAATGGCATCAAAGACAAAACAGTTAATCTGAACATGTTGAAGAAAAATTTTAACAAAAGCGTAGAAAAAGGAAGCTTACTTGAGTCATCTATAATATTAATAGGCTAGGCGATTTCTTGTGACTGATGTTTTGTTGTACCGTTTTATCCCGATTTTGACCAAACGTATATTATTGAAAAGGTATTTCTTATTAGCCATTTTGCAGATTTACAGATTTTGAAATTTTTGCTTTCTTTAGAGTAAATTGCATTTAAAGTTGCTACTAACACATACATAAAATTATACAATGCTATGTATGTGTTTATTAAATTTGTTAATGTGTTTGTAATAAAAATGAGTTTGTTTTTTTGTGTTGATTTGTGAATTGGCTAAAATTGATTAGCTTACCTTTAGGGTCTTTATTCAATGCAAACATAAAATATCCTAGAATTTGCACTCGAATTTCGAGGGCTGGACTCTGCTAGTTGACATTAAAGCACGACAATGACCCGAAACACGTAACCAGATGTGGCTTGCGTATAATATGTCACATATCTTAATACACCCTGCGAAGTCCCCAGACTTAAACTATCTAGCATTTATGGGAAGAATTTGAGAGAAGAGTTCGATGGCAAATAAAGCTGAATTTAAAGCAACGTTATTGGAAGAATGGCTTAACATTCGCAAAAATGTGGCAAAAAAAAAATTGTCCACAACATGCCAAATAGATCAAAGGCAGCTATTAAACAAAAAGGATTGCCGACTAAATTTTATGCAACTTTCTAATTAATTTTTATACTTACATATGCAACAAATGCGGTGCTTATAGTTTTGTCAATTAAAATAATGATCTTTTTTATATTTTTCCTTTTTATTTTACCAGAAGAAAATCTCATTCAGTTTTACTGTTATTTTTGAAATGTATTTGTTCTACACGCATAGTTTATTCATGAAATGAATATTTTATGTCTTTTAATGTGTAAAAATATCAGTTTGTTTTATTATGCAGGATGTGCCTTGTCTTCCGAATAAAGATCAATTTTTGAAACAAATGTGCTAAGTTTTTTTGCTTTATTAAAAGTATATAAAACAAGTAAGAGTGTTAAATTCGGCTGTGCCGAATCTTTGATACCCTCCACCTCGGTTTGAGTATTGATAATAAATGTAAACAAAATATTGGAAAAATATGCATGCGTTTCCGGTTATATGACATAACTTCTCGTTTAATTTAGTTTTTGCTAATTAAATAGCTCGCCCTACCCTCCATTGCAAAGGTAATGGTTTTGTAGGGTGGCTATATGCATTAAATCGTGCTAATTGGAGATGGCTGTATAGTTTCTTTTCACTGGCGAAATATTTTTTCATTGCGGTCGGATGGAGTAACAAAATAATAACCAAAAAAAGCTCTACCAACTTTTTTATTAAAATATTGCCATATTTGGAAAACATAGAGAAAAAATTTATAATAATAAATAATCAAATTAGGGATGCCAAACGCAAAAAACCAAATGTCCCAAACATTTTAAATAAAATAATTTGTTATCTTTATTTTCTAAAAAACTTCAAATATTCATCCAAAAAAAATTGTGAAAATTTATATATACATAAATAAAACTCTCATCAAATTGCGTTTATTTATGTAACAATTTTTATGTTCGCAATTCTTAAATATCATTTGAAGTTTTATAAAATTCATTGAATTTAAATTAATGTTTTCTGTAGTGTGATTCTGTAAATTTCAACGATCTGACAATCGCAAAATATATCGACAGCTATTGTTGTTTGCACTAAGGATTAAGTGATTCACTAAGTACATACATCTTAACGACAGTCGACAAATCTATTTTTCTATTTATTTAAATTGTAAACGAGTGGCATCTCTGTCAAAATAAGCGAAAAACACAAAAGAATAGAAAAAAAAACAAATTGCTTCGTGTTTGACAGGATGATTTTATGTTTATGTTTAATATCTTTATTTTTTTACTAATATTTCTGTTTATTTATTTGAAAATGAAATAATGAATTGAATATGCTATTTAATTTTTTTATTTATATAAAAAAGATTTTTAATTAAAGCAAAATATTTTCACTATTTTATGATTTTTATTTATGTATGACGACATTTCAACCTAAAAATTTAAGTTTTTATCGATTGAATAAACAACACAAAAATGGTTGTCGTTTAGATAACAACAACAGCTGACTTTAACAATAGCGAATATCGTTTAAAAATTTTACTGATAATTTTGCAATTTTCTTTTTTTAACGATTCGACTATCGTTAAAAGAAGTTACTGAATCGCGGTACTGAAAAGCTATTAATTTCTCCTGAATGTCAAAATTTTTTTTTAAATGTAAAAATTTTTTAAATGTAAACATAGGTATTTGGTGTTTATTTTTTGGAATTTCAATTTATATATTAAAGATGCAATTGATGTCTTCTAAATTTAAAATTATAATTTCCGACATTTTGATATGATTTTCTGAAATTCAATTAATTGTAATTTATAATTGGAAATTTTTAATTCTAGTTTTAAGAATTGATATTTTCTTAAATTTGAATAGAAAATTTAAAAAGTGCAATTTTGTATTTATGTGAATAATAATAATAATAGTAATTATAAACAGCTTTTAAAAATTAGATGTAATCGCAATCAGATATTTTGTCGGTAAAGCAGAATAATAATTCTATATAACTATGTAGAACTGTTTTGAAAGCAAATAACTCATTGATGAACTCGGTAACTCTATTTTGTAAAGACAACAAAAAGTTAATATGCCAAACTTATGTTCATATTTGTAAAAGAATAATGAAAATACGTATGAAATAAAAGACCAGCCCGTGTAGAGTCTTAACATTGTTCTGTATGATATCCAGTTGAAAATATTAACATTCATGTTAAAATAGAAATAACTATTGCAAAGCTAATTAGAACAAAAATTGGGGCTGCGTAAAATGAAGTGACACTCTGTTAATGCAAAAGAAATGTATTTTCCCCACAACAAAATATTGCAGAATTTTATGTAAATAAAATAATATACCGATTTATTTCTAACATGCAGTTATTATGGATATAAATATATAGAATATATGTATATTATTTGTATTATTTAATATGTGTATGTATGTACATGTAAATATTACATACAAAAAATACAACATCAAACGTTATTTTTGTGTTTTTCTCTTTAAATAAATTAATATATAAACATTTTTTTGCTAAATTTACATTGTTTTTTTTTATTAGCAACTAGGTATTTTAGCATTATTTGCTTTAGATGCTGGTGAATTTTTTTTACTCCCTTTATATTAACTCGTAGGGTCTGCTTGTCGAAAAAATTTTGGATCGATTTTAGCCCCTTTCCCGTGATCCAATCGATCTGAAACCTTGCAGGCAGGCTCGTGGCAATGACAGAAATGATATAGTAAATTTCTTTAGTGATGCCAAAACAATGGAAACTTTTAAATTTTTCTGCCAGAGTTGATAAAAACAAATGTACAAAGGGTTAGTTTTTTTTATATTATTACCACAATGACCACCAAAACAACAATTCCAGCTATGAGAACAATGCAACATTTAGAATAACAACAAGAACAGTATAGAAACATCATATTTTTCATTTTTTTTTTTTTTAATTTTTTAGAGATTTCCCTGGACCTGTTCCACCGATTTTAATGATTTTTGAAATAGAAATCTTCCCATGAATTTGGTGAATCATTCTCACTAAAAATGATCACCTTAGCTATCCTATTGAGGGCGTGATCGTGACAAGAACAACATAGAAAATTATATTTTTTCAAGACTTTTTTTAGTTCTTCATTCAAATCTCGGGCCCTAATCGACCGATTTGGACGATTTTGAATAGCAAACTTCTCAGGATGTTAATGAATCATTTTTTATGCCAACGAGCACCCTAGCTGCCCGATTGATGCCGTCATCGTGATTTCCACAGACGGACAGACGGACATCGCTATATCAACTCCGGTTGTTATAAAGATCACAAATATATACATTTTATGGGGTCCAAAATTGTTTTTCTAATTATTACAAACGGAATGACAAACTTATATATACCCTCTGCACACTGGAGTGGAGGGTATAAATATGTGATTTTGAGCTTGATTCATTAAAATTATATATTTAGATCAAAAAATAGATTTTTTATTTTTATATTTGTAAAATAAAAAAATAATAAATATAAATCAATTTTCTTCTCTTTCAGCTAAATTTAAAACACCTTCACATAGCAGCTTCAAGCATATGACAACTTTTTACCAAAGCTTTTCCTAACGATCTGGCTTTAAGCGGCACTTAAATCCGACCATACAAATTGGCAATCGAAATAAATTAATATAAAAAAAAAACCATGAAAACATGGAACTTCCAGTGAAAATGTCAAAAAAGTGTTTGATATCGATGGCAGTCGTATAAATGTTAAGAAAATATTTAAAATATCGAAGAGTATTAATTGTATTTGGAAACGAATTTACTTTTAGCGGGAGAACAGACGTTTGCTGCCGCAATGTTGAAAAAAGAAAATACAAACAGCAGCATATTACGACAATTTATATAAGAAAAAGAAATGTTTTACGAGCGATATTTATGATTGCCATAAATTGTTAAAGCATCGCCAAAGTTTTCCGGTAACATGAAAGTGTCGTGTTAAAAGTGTTTCGGGGTTTTCTAAAAGTGTCGTGTTATAAACAACTAAGAACATTTAAGAAAATTTTATTGACTTTAGAAAACTAATCGTGAGTGCTTTAAAATCGTATGTGCATAATTTTTGGCAACCAACTTGATCCAGCACCATAAATGTTCCGCGAATAAAATTGTGTTTTTAAGTGTTTCGTTACGATTTTAATATGTTAGGAACATTCATAAAAATTATATTGACTTTAGAAAGCTAATCGTATTCGCCGCGCGACATGGGACATTATCTTTGGAAACAAACGTCAGCTATAACGATTACAATGGTAAGTTATTTTAAATTTCTTTCCATAATTCAACTCATGTTTAAGAGAAACGGTTTATTTAAATGCAAATAGTCAAATTCAGTTCCAAAATTTGTTTATATCATCATCGCAATAGTTAAATTAGACCCCATTTTGACCAATTTTGTGAAGAAAATTGTTTTAAATGTTTAAAAAATTAATTAAATTAATATTTATTAAATACCTTTTTATGTTATCATATATCTTCCCACTTTCATTCTCATAATAACTGAAATTGTGCTATTAAATTTGATGTATATTTATTATTTGTTGTTAGACCAAGAGAATTTATCCTCGCGAAGATTAGGAAAGATAAGTGAAACACTATTTTGTCGCCGAATATATCAGAAAACTGTAGATTTTCTCGCAATTTTACCCAACAATAATAATAATAATAAATTCTGCATACGTTAATATTAACATTTCCCAAATCTGTAATAGTAATAGGCAAAGCGATTTCTAGTGACCTCTTCTACGCTTTTAGTTATCAACCGATTTTTAAAAAAAATATACCATTTGAAAGGTATTTCTTTGCAGATGTGCACCATCTGGCACATTTTTTTGGAGTAATAATTATATAAAGTTGCTACTAACACATATATGAAACACAAAGCTATAGAATGATGTGCGTGTGTTTATTAAATTTGTTAATGTGTTTGCAAAAATTGTATATCAAAAGCCCTGTGTTGAATTGTGAATTGACAAAACTTGATTAGCATACCTTTAGGCTCTTGTTGAAATATTCATTAACAAACCCACATATCTGTGGTTACAAGCGATAACCGCCCAAGTCGACTTAAGAACGATTTGAGTTATGTATGCCATCAAATTCTACTAAAAACGCCTTTATATATACGTGAAATCCCCATTTCTCTAACATTGTTTAGTAAAAAGTTATTAATGAAAACATACAAACCTAAGTCATAGTGAAGCCCAATTACATTTATATAAAAAGTAATTTTTCTCGAAAGCATGGTATTCGACGATTTGGGTTATCTTCGCTATCATGTTCTACTAAAAACGCTTTATATTTACGTGAAATCCCCAATTCTCTAACACTGTTTATTATAAAGTTATTAATGAAAACATTCTGACCTAAGTCGTAATGAAGCCCCATTACATTTATATAAAAAGTTGTTTTTCTCAAAAGTATGATTTTCGACTTAGGCGGTTAATGCTTGTGACCACAGATATATATCTTCTGTGTGTTCAAAAAATATTTATAATGTAATTTAATGAATTTTATTTATAAATTCACAATTAAATAAATTTTATTTAAATATTCATACATATTTTATATATGTATATAGATTCAAGAAAATATTGAAAGAAAAAAATTTTATGAAAAAATAACATTTCCTAGAATTTGCACTCGAATTTTAAGTGCTGGTATTCATTAATGTTGTAGTTGTTAGACCAATAGGATTCAGCAATGTGAAGGGAAGATAAGTTGATTATTCTGTTTGCCAACGCAGAAATAAGGAAAGAAGAAGTGCTACAATCTCGAATTTTTACTCAAAAATTTAATAATTCAGACAAGGTCATGCAATTCAATCAATATACACTTTAAAATTTGCAACGTCGCAGAACATATTTTGGTTAAGATGTCTACATCATGAAAAATTCTCAAATTTTGCTCTTTTGATTCACTAGTTTAACTTATTTATAAACCGGTCATTTATCAAAAGCTTTGTATCGATTTACAAATCGTGTTCAGCTTTAAAGGACCATGTTGGGACACTGGCAATCCTTCAATAACGAAACGATACCAAACTGTAGATTGTGTTTAACTATCTGGTATTTTATACGTTTGTAGCACTTTTATTAGGAAATTTCATGTTTATTGGAAATTCAACAATTTTCCCAACTTTGGGATAACTTCACTTCACTTTATGCGAATTAAATCGAAGCTATATTTGCCGGCTCTATCTATAATATTAATAGGCTAGGCGATTTCTTGTGACCGATGTTCTGTTCTACCGTTTTATCCCGATTTTGACCAAACGTTTATTATTTGAAAAGTATTTCTTTTTAGCCGTTTTGCAGATTTACAGATTTTTAAATTTTTTCCTTTATTTTCAGTAAATTGCATTTAAAGTTGCTACTAACACATACATAAAATTATACAATGCTATGTGTGTGTTTATTAAATTTGTTAATGTGTTTGTAATAAAATTCAGTTCGTTTTTTGTGTTGATTTGTGAATTGGCTATAATTGATTAGCATACTTTTAGGGTCTTTATCTAATGAAAAAATAAAATTTCCTAGAATTTGCGCTCGAATGTCGAGGGCTGGAATCTGCTAGTAACTAACTATAAATTTAGAACATTGTTTAGCAAAAAAAATTTTACGTTAAACTTTCCAATATTGCTACAACTCCGATCTCCTTCAGCAGGTGTTAAGAATGAAATTTAGTTTTTCGGCTCCAAATGACTAATACTATGACAATTTCATAATATTTTTCATGCAATTCTGCCACGAAACTTGCATGAAATTCGCATTATAGGCGAAAGGGATAGAGTAGAAAGAAGTAAGCGGGGTAGAAAATATTTCACGATTTCGTTTTTCATGATTTTTTTTGACATTTCTCTTTACACTCATTTGTATTCTTGTTATTTTGTTTTATTTGTAATCTGCTATTGTCCAAATCTGAGGTTTCACCAACAATTCTTCAATTATATTTTGTTCATTAAAATCTTCCATTTCTATTGTACAATAACAATTAAATATTGTACAATAATTAAACAATTTTAAAATATTGTTTTGTTTATATTTTTATGTAATTATGAATGAACAACTAACGATAAATGCCAAAAAAAAATTGCAAGCGTTGTTTCAAGCAAATTGACAGCGTAAATTGTACATGATTTTAGGAAGCAACTTCAAAGGAGAATAGAAAATATTGCATGAAAAATTCGTTTTTAATTTGTTGGATTTCTATACAATCGCAAAACTTTCTTCTGCAAATAGCAGCTGTTAACTGTTTTGCTTACAGTGCTTTATTAGCTGAAAAATATAAAGTTGCCAGATCGGTGAAAACTTTAAAATTGACGATTTGTCAATATACAACGATGTCCGTTTTTCAAATCATGATCGCGTTCAGCTGGCTTGCTCGTTTTTAGTGAAAATGATTCATTGATATGCTGAGCAGGTTTTTATTTAAAATGATCAAAATCAGTTCGATAAGTCCCGAGATTTCAATGAAAATGTAAAAAAAACTCTCGAAAAAATATGATTTTTCTGTGTTGTTCTAGAAATTTGTGTGTCATAGCTGTAATTGTTGTTGGTGTTGTGGTCGTTGGGTTTGGAGTGTCTATGGCGTATTACTCCATGTTTGAGAAGGGCGGAGTTGTTATTAAAGACACACTTTCCAGGAAGTGTGGCAGTAGTCGGGAAAATAGGCAAATAGCAAACGAAATTTGTTCAAGGGAAAGACTAGAATGGGCTTTAGCACCTTTCAACGCTACAAGTCCCCCGGAACGGATGGTATTTTTCCTGAATTATTACAAAAGGGCCTAAAGGGAATTTTACCATTCTTAATAAATATCGGGCGTAGCAGCTTGACCTTAGGGTACATACCAGAGGCATGAAGGAGGGCAACAGTGGTGTTCATACCCAAAGTGGGGAAGAAAGACACTGCACATCCAAAATCCTTCAGACCAATAAGCCTAACATCTTTCATCTTAAAGACACTTGAAAAAGCAGTGGACAACTATTTAAGATGTGGGATATTACAACAGATGCATTTGCATCCAAACCAGCATGCGTATAGAGCGGGCAGATCAACAGAGACCGCTCTTACCAACCTAGTGGGCACTATTCAAAAATCACTAGATGAGAAGGAAATAGCCGTTTGTGCCTTCCTAGAAATAGAAGGAGCCTTTGATGATACTTCACATGATGTAATAGAAAGGGCATTAAACCGAAGAGGAGTAGATTCAGTGACATCAAGATGGATGGTAGAAGTTCTCAACACAAGATCAGCAGAAACATTAGCAGAAGGGGAAACCATAGCCGTCAACACAACCAGAGGATGTCCACAGGGAGGGGTTCTATCGCCTCTAATGTGGAGTCTGGTTGTTGACGAACTATTAGTGGAACTGTCGGAAGAAGGATACAATGTCAAGGCTATGCGGACGATATAGTCATAATAGCAAGAGGCAAATTCGAGGAAACCCTTTGTGACATTGTCCAAAGAGGGCTGCGAATTATCAATCAATGGTGTAGGGCAACAGGACTGAACATCAATCCGACAAAGACCACTATTGTACCATTTACCAAGAGAAGAAAACTTCCAAGATGAAAGGCAATTCAAATTCTAGGAGAAGTCATCGAACCAAAGACAGAGGTGAAATATCTGGGCATAATACTAGACAGCAAGCTGACATGGAAGGCACACGTCAACCATATTACAGAGAAAGCCAAGCGTGCAAAAACGATATGTAAAAGGGTAGCGGGTAGAACCTGGGGATGTAAACCCAGCATCCTATACTGGATGTACTCCATGATGGTCCGTCCAATCGTGACCTATGGAGCTATTGCGTGGGCCAAAAGGACAGAGCTAAAATCAACTCAAATGGAGTTAAGTAGAATACAAAGGCTAGCGTGTATTGGGATAACGGGTGCAATGAGGACGTGCCCAACGGCATCACTTGAAGTACTCTTGGATCAAAGCCCACTAGATATAGTGGTGCAAAAGAAAGCCCTGGCAACGGCAATCAGGATAAAGGGTGATAAACCAATAACCAGGCTTTATGAAGGGCAATGGAACCGAATAAGTCAGGTTAAAGATTACTCCCTCCTAGATTGTCCAATGGACACGACGGAGAAGAAATACGATTTCAAGAAAAACTTTGTTGCAAAACTTAGTAATAAAAAGGAATGGAGTAGTTTGAGTACAGCATATTCTCTAAAGGAGAATACGATCAAATGGTACACGGACGGGTCAAAGACCGGAAAAGGAACAGGGGCGGGAGTCTTTGGGCCTAGAACCAAATACTACGCATCAATGGGAATACACACGATACACACCATATTATCAGATAGTCAAGCTGCTATACGAGGATTAGGCTCCTATGTAGTAAACTCTAAGTTAGTATGGGACTGTCTGCAAAGACTGAATGAGCTAGGCAGACACAATAAGGTCAGCCTTTGTTAGGTCCCGGGACATATTGGGATTAACGGAAATGAGCAAGCGGATGAGCTTGCCAGAAAGGGAGCTTCCACAAAGCTAATGGGGCCGGAACCGTTCTGTGGAATCGGAAAAGGAGTACGGGAAGGCGTACTCAAAGAATGTGAGAATCATATCAGACAGGAGCTTTTCTCGAGCCACCTAGGCTTAAGGCAATCAAAACTCTTGTTTGGTAACTACAACGGTAAGAGATTTGAGTCATGTATCGGACTATCAAAGAACGGACTGAGAATATTAATCGGGATTCTAAATGGTCGCTGTAGGCTCAGGGAGCATCTGAGCAGGTTAGGAATTGAAGCGAACCCCATGTGCAGATTCTGCGATGAGAAGGCAGAATCAGCGGAGCACATACTGGGGGATTGTGGAGCTTTAATGCATAAGAGGAAAAGCACCTGGGTACCGGGGAGCGAAATAAAATCACTGGAACCAACCAACATCCTCGAATTTCTGAGGGCTTCAGGACTGGGTGAGATTTTATAGGGACAAACTATTAGCAGAGGGCAGTACAATAGATCTTCTGGTCGCGGTACTTTCGTCAACTCTTTTATACAATGCAATACAATACAATACTCCATGTTTTCAGGCTAGTATTGCCATACTTTTTTAACGTTATCCCGAAATTAATAAAAAATAAAGGCCAATATGAAAGAAAAATAATAATAACAATTAAGGGTTAAATTCGGCTATGCCAAATCTTTGATACCCCCACTTGGGTTTTACGTTTACATTAATATCTGCACTTATTGCACTATATGTATAACAAATGAAAACGAAATATTTAAAAAAGTAAACAATTTGATTAACACAAAATTGTTACTACTCAAAACACTGCATTTTTAGAATTTTTTTAGGTATCTCCATCTACCCCATTTTAAATACCACCCTGCCCGAAACTATGACAAATAATATTATCCTAATTTTACCCAGTTAATGGTGATTTCAATATACAGACATACGGATGGATGGACAGACGGACATAGCTCTATCGACTCGCGTTGTTATAAGGATCAAGAATGTATACACGAGGGCGGATCAATAAGTCCGTGACTTTTCGAACCTCCCTCGTATTTATATGAAATGCAACACTGCTCCCATCAAGTACCAGCTGTTAATAGGCTACTGTAAAATTTTGTGCAAGTTCCGTCATTTACTTTTCGTTTAACAGATGTTCAAAACATATAACCTCGTGTTTTTTTTTATGGAAAAAAGTGAATTTCGAGTGCTCATTAAACATTATTTTTTGCGAAAAAAAATCCGTTAATCAAACCAAGGAAAAGCTTAAGTAAGAAAATTATAGTCGGTCTAGCCCGACTATACGATACCCTATACCATGGTTTAGAGATCCAATCTATTCGATCCAACTAATTGCATATAGAAAATAAGCATAAACCATTTGAGTGCAATTGTTATTAAATTTTTTAGCTGCAGATATGAAAAAGTTTATATCGGGTGCTATATTTACATGGGGACTAGGTCTGAACATGGACCGATTTTCACCAATTTCAATAGCGTTCATCCTATGGCCGATAAAAGTTTATATACCAAATTTCATCAAAATATATTCATATTTGTGACCTGTAGTTTGATTACAAGGTTTACATGGACACACAGACGGACGGACGGATATCACTAAAACGACTCAGAAAGTGATTCTGAGTCGTTCGGTACAATGAAAGATGGGTCTAGGTCAAATATTTTTGGTAGTTAAAAACTGAAGCACAAAGTCATTATACCCAAACCACATAGTGGTATAGGGTAAAAAAAGTTGTTTACTGACTTTCGTTGTGGTCGCACAAATACAAATGACGCCGAACGTTCTGGACGGCCAATTGAGGTCAATACACCTGAAAACGTCGAAAAAAATGGTGTTGGCCGATCGAAGAGTAAAAGTGCGTGGGATTGTTGATGCCACAGGCATTTCATATGGCAGTGTGGTTTCGATTTTAAATGATCAGTTGGGTTTAAGAAAGCTATCTGCAAGATGGGTGCCGCGTTTGCTCTCAATTGACCATAAACGTAATCGTGTCTCAATGGTAAAATTCCATGAATTGGGCTACGAATTGGTACCTCATCAGCCATATTCTCCGGATTTAGCCCCCAGTGACTATTTCCTATTTCCAAACATAAAGAAATGGCTTTGTGGAAAGAGATTATTGAATTTATTGATCAAAAATACCTATTTTATGGACCTCGAAAAATCCTATTTTTTGTGGAAGGGATACAAAAATTGGAGAAACGTTGGACTAAGTGTATTAAGCTAAAAGGAAATTATGTTTGAAAATAATTTTTTTTTTTTTTCAAAAAAACTGTGTTTCATTCTACAAGTTACGGATTTACTGATCCGCCCTCGTACTTAATAGGTTCGCAAAATTATTTTTTGATGCGTTACAAACGGAATAACAAACTCATATATCATCTTGCCAGTGCAATACTGTAACAACTCAAAATGTTACTCGAAAACTGCTCTATTGGCCTATAAGAAACTCAAAGAATCAGATGAATATTATAACATCTCAAAATTTTACTGAGACCGTAATATCCCAAAACTATCTATTTTGAGTTGTTGTTGTATTGCACTGGCAAGACCATATATCCTCTGCACAGTGGTGAGGAGGGTATAAAATCAAAGCTCTACGTTTATTGGTTTCCTTATTATGACGTTTTACGTAACACATGTTAAGATTTTTCTATCTCACTGCTTAGTTTTGAAAAGTAAAAGGTTTTATACAAAATACAAATCATCTTTACGTGCTGGTAAAACTTGAAAAAATATTATTTGTCGTTAAAATGGGGTAAATCGGACATCATTGCGCCAAAATATAACCTAAAATAGAGACACCTCTAAAAAAATCAAACAATTCAGTGTTTGTTTTAATAATTTGGTATTAAGTTTATCAAAGTGAAACTTTTCCAAATCGTAACGATAACGTAAAACACAGGTGAGGGTAACAAAGCCGAATTTAACACTCTTATTTGTTTTTTATTTAATTGAAATTCTATTAAAGCTTCCGAAAAACAAAAATAGTGTAGTTCTAAGCGATACTTATGAACTTATAAACCTTTTCCGGAAACCCTTCCATTAGGAATTTTATATTGGTTTATGTCACTTTTTTGACATCTTATTTGTGCTCTTTAACTCCCTTTTCACAAGATCGCAATATCTTTCCCCTCCCCTAAGCTCCGTATTCTTCTGGTACCACTCAAGAATTTTCTTACCTTAGTAACAGGATGCCAAATCGAGCCAAAAATATGGGGACACATAATGTTGTCTTTGCAA
Organism: Cordilura impudica; assembly: GCA_963682025.1. Lineage (NCBI taxonomy): Eukaryota > Metazoa > Arthropoda > Insecta > Diptera > Scathophagidae > Cordilura > Cordilura impudica. Next base: position 91,756,526 of record OY821518.1, on the reverse strand, counting down.
ACACACCTTAATATAAATTTCATTATTTATAGAGCCAGTTGTAACAAATGACCTACTTCTTTTGCCGCAGCTGCATATTGCTTGCTTTACATACCAATAACTTTCTTGGAAATTTTGTCTGCTTTTGGGTCCTACATGTGTTTTCAACATTCCCTCGAGCGTTACCAACATAAAAATTTGGACCCGTAAGTTACCAAAAGTCTTTCACTACATAAACACGATTCGTCGTCCATTATGCAGTAGGTGTAATTATACCCTATACCACTATATGGTCTGGGTATAATGACACTGTGCTGCTGTTTGTAACTACCAAAAATACTTGACCTAGGCCCATCTTTTATTATACCGATCGGCTCAGAATTACTTTCTGAGTTGATTTAGCGATGTCCGTCCGTCTGTTTGTCCATGTAAACCTTTTAATCAAACTACAGGTCGCATATATTTATATATTTTAATGAGATTTATTATATAAGCTTTTATCGGCCATAGGATGAACGCTATTGATGAAATTCGGACCATGTTCAGACCTAGTCCCCATACAAATGACCCCTATGAAATTGACTTAAATTGCCATAAGTTCCAAATTATCATATAGATCTCGGTCAAATTGGGTTTGTTTGTGTTTATTACATCCACTTATCAGTTGTCCAAAAATAAACCCCATGTGACAATACTTTGTCATAGCCCCCATATAACGCCGCTTCCCGACTTTCACTTAAATCTATCAAAAAACAAAAATATTGCACAGATTTTTCTCAAATTTGGTTTGTTTATATTTTTTTTAAATGTAAGTGACCTTACCAAATATGGTCAGGATCGGTACATTTTTCGACCTAGGCCCCATATAAATATAGCATCCGATATGAACTTTTTCATATCTGCAGCCAAAAAAATTATTAACAATGCCACTCAAATTTGCTTTATGCTTATTTTCTATATCCACTTAGTTGGACCGAAGAGATAGGGTCTCTAAATCATGGTATAGGGTATCATATAGTCGGTCTAGACGGACTATTATTTTCTTACGTGTTTTTTATGAAACATGATTACAATTTCCGTGTTTTAAATTTTTTTTCAACGTTCCCGTCTGAAACTTTTTGGCCTTTTATGTTTTCAAACCTGCATTGGCTTTAACTTTTCGCAACAAGAAGTTCGAGCACGGAGCTTACCGGACTACTTTTCTACCAGATGTGTTGGGAGCTCTTTTCAATATGCTTCCTATGTCCTTGGCCTTAAAAACATTTCGTGGACCTTTCCTTCTTCCCGAATCTGGTTTCCTAGCAATGGTCAAATTCTCCTGATAGTTTCTGATAACATCGTAAACAGTTTGATGATAGACCTTTGATTATTTGGCCAATTTTTTGTAGGATTAAATTTGGTTTTGTTGTTGTTGTCATTCATTTTAATCAAACTAACAAAAAATTAACAGGGTTGTCATTAAGCATAATATGTGGCATATTTTTCAAAGATAACCTGACGAAAAAAAATTAAATAATGTGTTGCAAAAAAAGTAAAAGTTAAAAGTTAAAAGAGTGTTAAGATGTGTTCGATCTCACTCCTTATAAGGCATAACTACAATTGCAAAGCAAAATTCCTTATTTTTTTAATAAGATTTGTCTTATAATAGATCCATTAACAATAAAAGGAAGTAAAAAGCAGCAATTTTTTTTACAAAGTGTCCTTGTGGAGCTAACAGTGGGAGTAGAATATGACAATAAGGATTTAATAAATACTAGCAGATTCCAGCCCTCGAAATTCGACTGCAAATTCTAGGAATTTTTTTTTTTTTTCATTAAATTATAGCCAATTCACAAATCGATACAAAAAAACAAACTCATTTTTATTACAAACACATTAACAAATTTAATAAACACACACATAGCATTGTATAATTTTATGTATGTGTTAGTAGCAACTTTAAATGTAATTTACTCAAAATAAAGGAAAAAAATTAAAAATCTGTAAATCTGCAAAACAGCTAAAAAGAAATACCTTTCAAATAATATACGCTTGGTCGGATAAAACGGTAAAACACAACATCGGTCACAAGAAATCGCCTAGCCTATTAATATTATAGATAAATGTTTACTAATTACAACTTTAATGCGTTTATCATGAGTTTGTCTTTTGCTTTATTTTATATTGAATTAATTTTTCCCAAAAAGTATACTGATCTCAGTTCGAAAGATAATTACTTAGAAGTTAGAAAAACGATTACATTTTACTACATGGTGGTTTCGAGTTCTAAAGTTGTCCGCTTTTTGTACCCAAGCAGGACAGTGGGAACGAATTGGAAACAAAATTATATTTTTAAACCACATAAATCGTAGTTATAGGGTTGCAATAAAGGTTCAGTGATATTTAAGCTGTTTAATGTGATAATAATTTTATTATTACGAAACCCTTGAAAAAGCCAACATAAAATTTGCAAAACGTCGGGTAAATTTAATAAATTGTTTTATTCATATCGAAAAAAAGAAGCTAGCTTAAATAAAATAAAATAAAAAATAAATACAACATTTTTTCTTTTCTTTTTTGAAAAATTTTAATTATTATAAAGATCGCCCTGTTTAAAAAAAAAAATGCTGTCGATCAGAAAATGCTAAAACAGTATGGCGAACATCATTATCATATTTAATATTTCGTTCAGCAAAGACACAAACCAAGCAATTGTTCTATTTCTTTAACACTAATCATTCTTGAATGTAGATTTGAAATTTGCTAAAAACAAAATCGAAAAAAGAAAATTGAAATATGTAAATATTAGTCTCAAAAATTCAGTTCACTTATTCATTACAGCAGTAAACAATTTGAAGATGTAAACAATTTGATAAACTAAATTTTTAATTTTATTATTTTTTATAAAAATAAAAAATCTTATTTTCGATCTTTATCAATTTAGTTTGAAATTGTTCAGGCTCAAGATCAAATGTTTTTACTTTAAATAAAGTAAAAGCATTAGCACATTTGTTTCAAAAATTGATCTATGTATATTCTGCATGACAGGTTATACAGCTGTTTCGGGAAGAGTCACCAACCCTCATCAGTAACCAAAAGCAGTAGATAGTTTGTTTGGTAAAAAGTTAAATTCATATATATTTGCTGAAAACAACCAAATAGAATTCAAGCAAAAGTTATACTATTTAAGCCTCTTCCAATATAACATTTTTACAACAAACATACTGAATTGTTAATATTTTTATACCCTACACCACTATGTGGTTTGGGTATAATGACTTTGTGCTGCTGTTTGTAACAACCAAAAGTATTTGACCTGGACCCATCTTTTATTATACCGATCGAATCAGAATCACTAACTGATTCGATTTAACGATGTCCGTCCGTCCCTCCGTCTGTGTGTCCATGTAAACCTTGTAATCAAACTGCAGGTCGCAAATATGAATATATTTTGATGAAATTTGGTATATAAGCTTTTATCGGCCAGGGGATGAACGCTATTGAAATTGGTGGGATTCGGTCCATGTTCAGACCTAGCCCCCATACAAATGACCCCTATAAAGTCGACATAAATTGCCATAAGATCCAAATTGTCGAATAGATCTTAGTCAAGTTGGGTTTGTATGTGTTTATTACATCCATTAATGAATAGTCCAAAAACGGTCCCTGTGGGACAACTCTTGGTCATAGGCCGCATATAGAGCTGCTTCCCGATCTTTACTTAAATCTATCAAAAAACAAAAATATTGCACTGATTCATCTCAAATTTTGTTTGTATATATTTTCGCAAAATTCAAGAGACTTTACCAACCATGGTCAGGATCGGTCCATTTTTGGACCTAGTCCCCATATAGACATAAAAAAATTAATAAAAATGCCACTCAAATTTGGTTTAAGCTTATTTTCTATACCCAATTAGTTGGGCCTAAGAGATAGGGTCTCTAAACGCATGGTATAGGGTATCGTGTAGTCGGTCTAGACCGACTATAATTATACCCTATACCACTATGTGGTTTGGGTATAATGACTTTGTGCTGCTGTTTGTAACAACCAAAAATATTCGTCCTAGACCCATCTTTAATTATACCGATCAACTCAGAATCACTTTTTGAGTCGAAATAGCAATGTCCGTTCGTCCGTCTGTGTGTCCATGTAAAGCTTGTAATCAAACTACAGGTCGCAAATATGTATATATTTTGATGAAATTTGGTGTATAAGCTTCCATCGGCCATGTTGAAATTGGTGTGAATCGGTCCATGTTCAGACCTAGCCCCCATACAAATGACTCCTATGATCTCGACATAAAATGCCATAAGTTCCAAATTATCATATAGATCTCAGTCAAATTGGGTTTGTATGTGTTTATTACATCCATTAATCAGTAGTTCAAAAATACTCCCTACAGGAAAATTCTTAGTAATAGGCCCCATATAGAGCTGCTTCCCGATCTTCACTTAAATCTATCAAAAAACAAAAATATTGCACAGATTTTTCTCAAATTTGGTTTGTATATATTTTTTCAATGTATAAGTGACTTTACCAATATAATAATAAAAATGCCACTCAAATTTGGTTTATGCATATTTGCTATATCCAATTAGTTGGACCGAAGAGATAGGGTCTCTTAACAATGGTATAGGGTATCGTATAGTCGGCTATATTTTCTTACTTGTTTAGAAGTGTCTTCGTATATTTGGACATATCTTGGCACAATGATGTCCACCCAATTTACCCCATTTTTAATTGATTTCAAGGGTGCGTTCGACTTCCTGTTATGGGAAGCCGTTCTAGCGAGGCTACGCGAGGTCGGCTGCCACGAGTTGGAGTTATGGAAAAGCTACTTCTCTGGCAGGCAGGCTTGCGTCGCTGGTGTGACGAGTCCGTGTGCATTGAGGTGATCAGAGGTTGTCCGCAGGGATCCATCTGCGGTCCATTTATTTGGAATCTAATGTTGGTAGGTGTAGCCCCTCTAGACTTGGAGGTGATACGTAAAAGTAATGCCTACAGGATCAGGAAAGGACAGCCATTGTTGCAGGACGATTGGGTGACTAACGATGACGTTAGGGGTAGGAGCTGGACGGAGTGCAAGGCACTCTTAAATGAGTGTGTTGTCTCCAGATGGCAAGATAGATGGGACAGAAGTGACAATGGACGGGTTACATACTCCTTCATTCGCGATGTGACGTTCGTGGGGAAACGTCCAGACTTGGCTTTAGCCTGAGTATGGGCTTTTTGCTTACGGGCCACGGGTCGTTTAATGCATTTTTGTATAAAAGAGCTTTGGCTAATACGCCTGAGTGTGACTGTGGACCTTTTACCGAGGACTGGTTTCATATTTTGTGCATATGCACGTTCTTCTCGGACATACGGGACCTAGATTCTCTAGGTGTCGTATTGACGGACGATGGTTGTGATGTCAGTAGTGTGCTTGTGAGTGATGAGAGAGTGCGTTGTATGAATGAGTTTGCGTGTGAAGTCTTCAAAAGAAGACATTTAAGAAGGGTTTGATCGCACACGTATGCTTACATCCACAGGATGTACTAATGCGTGTGTACCCAAGATCTTCTAGAAGGCCTTAGTTGTGTACCTATACACTGGCCTTCGAATGGCCACCAGTCCATAGCTGTTTGGAGCCATACTGGTAGTAGCTTTGCTACGAAGTCTGACCGGAGGCTATATATTTATATATATATCTGGTACCACGGGAAGTCAGGTGCCCCTGGAATCTTTGATTCCACCTGACTTGCGGGTACGGCCCCTTGGGGAGTATCGTGGTGGCTGTGGTTTATACCCAAATCGATGTGCAGTTGCATTCAACCGGGTGCTGTGACCCTAGAACAGCAGAGGTGTGTAAGGTAGGCCTCGACTCCCCACCAAGGAGTGGGATTTGTTGCCCAAATGCAAAAATCTTGAATTGGTACCGGAGTGTAGTTCACTACACAATGGGGCGGTGGTGTCGGCGCATATTCCGATCCAGTGTTCAGAGCACCGTGAGGTTATGTCAACGAGACGGGTACTCACGTTAAACACAAGAGACTTCTGACGAACTAATATATACCCTCTAGACAGTGGTGTGGAGGGTACAAAAACGTTTCTATGTAGTCTAATTTAGATATAACTGTCGAAAAAGTTAAAATAAATATATCTTTGTAAATCAACGTTAACAAATTGTTAACGTAAAAATTGTATGTTAGTATCCAGTTATGACCTCGGCAAATTCGGATTTAGGACTTTGCTCGAAACTCATGATATAGGGTTTCATATAGTCGGTCTGGACCAACTATAATTTTCTTTTTAGTTTTTTTTTTTTTCTAACAAAGAACTTAAGTTTTACATTGTAAATATTTTACCAACTAAGGTATACAAAAAAACAAATGAAGGTCGAATTTAATACTCTAAATACTCAAGAAGCATTATAAATACTTGTATGTACTCAGAAAGCAATATTTAGCATACTCCGAAAATTAAATAACTAACTTCAAACCACTCGTTTAAGTGTATTTTGAGAATGTGTTACGTTTATACCCTATAACACTATGCGTATAATGACTTTGTAACTACCAAAATTATTTGACCTTGACCCTTCTTTTATTATACCGATCGACTTAGAATCACGTTCTGAGTCGATTTAGCGATGTCCGTCCGTCTGTTCGTCTGTGTATCCACGTAAACCTTGTGATCAAACTACAGGTTGCAAATATGAATATAATTTGATGAAATTTAGTATATAAGCTTCCATCGGCCAAAGGACGAACGCTATTAAAATTTGTGGAAATCGTTTTATGTTCAGATTTAGTCCCCATACAAATGACGCCTATGAGATCGACTTAAATTACCATAATATCCAAATTATCATATAGATCTCGGTCAAATTGGGTTTGTGTTTGTTTATTACATCCATTTATCAGTAGTCCAAAAATAAACCCTATACGACAATTCTTAGTCATAGCCCTCATATTAAGCTGATTCCCGATATTCGCCTTAATTTATCAAAAAACAAAAATGTTGTAGTACCCACATAAATATAGCATCCGAGTTCAAAAATGTAATAAAAATGCCACTCACTTTGCTTTATGCTTATTTTCTATATCTAATTTGTTGGACTTAAGAGATAGGGTGTCTAAACGCACAGTATAGTGTATCGTATAGTCGGTCTAGACCGATTATAAAATTCTTACTTATTTTTATTTATCTTTGCTAATATTTTCTTCATATAATTGTCTGATAATGACAGCATTTTCTTTTTTTTATTTTTAAATAAACCGCAGTTGTTTCTTGAGATTTATATAAATTTAAATTAATAATGTTACATTATTATAGCAAACAAATAATAAGTTCATAATTTTTGTTGTTCATAGTTTAACTATTTATAACGTGCTGATAAGATAAGAAACTGTTCCTAAAGTGCATTGAATGCATTATTTTCAACAAATATAAAACGTGATGTTTTGAAGACATGCTAGTTATTTGTAATTACTCGTACGAGTATATGAGTGGATTTTTCCATTCAGCTAAACAAAAGCAAAAATGTGATCCACACTCAATATATTTATCGCTGCCAGTATTTATTTTCTTTTGACTTAGAAACAAAGGATTTAAAGAAATAATGAAATGAAAAAAAAAATCAAAATAACATGGGGTCGAAATATTTACTCGTATGTACATACATACAAAGGTATTAATGAAACTATAGTCAAATCCACGGCAAAAGTATAATTTATTGTTAATAAAGCTAAAGCGCATAGTTTGGGTACTTATAATAAAACAACCTAGTAACACAAAAATTAGTTTGCTTAGGTAACAAGTCGAAATCAATAAGTATTTTATTGTCTGGGGATTTGTTCATATTAACATAAAGTGACTGCCATTAATATTCGGTGGTTATTGAAATAAAAGTCAAACAGTTTTTTTAAACTCTTTGTTTTAACGCATACTCTCTGTCGTCTGCGGAAAATTTCCCGAAAACAATTTCCCGAAAACAATTTCCCAAATACAATTGCCCGAAAACAATTGCCCGAAAAAACAATTCCCCGAAAAAACCATTCCCCGAAAACAATTTCCCGAAAACAATTTCCCGAAAACAATTTCCCGAAATTACGATTTCCCTATTTTTAGTTTACAACTTCCCATATATTCTTGATTTCCCCCATAAAAAAAACTTGCTGCATCCGATTTCTTGAAAAAACAATTTCCCGAGTATACGACTTCTCGAAAAAACAATTCCCCCACCCCGCACCGCGCACTTCCTCTTCCACCCACCCTCGTCACCCGGACCTATTTATTGGAGTGTCATACGCTTATTTTTACATTGTGACTTTGAACACTTCGGTATTCAGACTTCCCGACGAATAACGCTCACTCCATCACATCTGCCTATGCAGTAGCTGCTACGGAATCGTTACCATCTTGCATAGCGAAGTTTTTTAGTTATTTGGGTTGTAATACTCAGTTAATATGCCACTCGAATTCCTGGATAGCGAAAAAGTTAAACCGAGGTTGCTTTTGAATGGTTTCTTGTATCATGACGACGGTCAGTCCGTTGATAGCGTTTATTGGCGTTGTATCCTTTATCGAGGAAAACATTGTACCGGTAGGGTCGTAACAATCACAGTGCCGAAGCGGCTTTCGTCGCTAAAGAAAAAATCGGTAATGAGCTGAAAGATCTTGCCCGGACCACTATATCAAGTGGTCATGAACTGATTGCTCGCGCTTCGGCCGGAATTTCTGATGATATTGTTTCGGAAATGCCATCAACAAGCTCTTTGAAGAAATAGTAATTTCGGGAAACTGTAGTTTCGGGAAATTGTGTTCGGGAAATTGTATTTCGGGAAATTGTAATTTAGGGATATTGTAATTTCGGGAAATTGTATTCGGGAAATTGTAATTTCAGGAAATTGTCATTTCGGGAAATTGTGTTCGGGAAATTGTAATTTCGGGAAATTGTTTTCGGGAAATTCTTTTCGGGAAATTGTTTTCGGGAAATTTTCCGCAAATCACTCTCTGTTTGTCTGTCTGTCTGTCTGCCATGGGTGGACCCCATTCTCCCTTATCCAATTAATCTGAAACTTGGCCCATAGTCTTGTCGTGACTACAGATTAATTATGGGGTAGTCACGCACAGTCACGCACAGTCACGGAGCGATCTAAATGTTATTTCCCCTCATCCGATCCTTCTCAAACTTGGCCCATACACTTCCTGTGAAAAAAATATTATCTTTGACTTAGTCACGCACGGTCACGAGTGGTCACGCACAGTCACGGAGTGATCCAAATGTCATTTCCCCTCATCCGATTGATCTCAAACTTGGTCGATATACTTGCTGTAAAGAAAGATCAACTTCGACATAGTCACGCGCAGTCACGCATAGTCACGCACAGTCACGGATGAATTTAAAACCCATTTTCCCTTGTCCGATCGATCTAAAACTTGGTCTTACGGAGAGATTAAAACCCCACTTCCCCTCATCCGATGGATCTGAAACTTTGTCCATAGACTTTTTGTGGCCAAAGATTAATTTTAAGATAGTCACACACAGTCACGGAGATATTGAAAACTCATATGAATAAGAAAAGAAAGAGTTTTAATAAAAACTTTGTTTTTATTAGTTAGATTATTATATTGTAAAATAGGTCATATATTTGAAAATCAAAATTGGGTAATTTCAGAATTCTGAATAATTACAAACTAAACGAAAAATCAACAAAAAAAACTTCAAACCAAAAAAAATTTACACTTCAGTAATGTTCGTTTTTTTTTATACATAAACTTGTAAATATCTCGTTGACTAGCCATTATTTTTTATGACTTCCGAAAGACGATTTGAAAATAATTTTTTGTAGGTACTCAGTACTGATTTTATTTCATTCTTCCTCATACTTTCTTTTAGTTTACTTATCGAAGAAACGGTGTTCTCATGAACACAGCGATCGAAATAGTCCCATAAATTTTCGATAGGATTCATTTAATTGAGCTGCCGTAAATTGTGAACAATTATATAACAACCACTCACGGACAACATAGGCCTTATGTTTGGGATCGATATCAGTTTGTGTAAAATTTTATTATATTATATACATCTTTTTGTTGAAAATAAATATCAGCGAGATCTATATAACAGTACTTAGCCATTGCTCAAACTGTAATGTATAATAATTGTGGAAACATCTATAGTATTAATAAGCTAGGCAATTTCTTGTGACCGATGTTTTGTTCTACCGTTTTATCGCGATTTTGACCAAACGTATATTGTTTGAAAGGTATTTCTTTTTAGCCGTTTTGCAGATTTACAGATTTTTAAATTTTTCCTTTATTTTGAGTAAATTGCATTTAAAGTTGCTACTAACACATACATAAAATTATACAATGATATGTGTGTGCTTATTAAATTTGTTAATGTGTTTGTAATAAAAATGAGTTTGTTTTTTGTGTTGATTTGTGAATTGGCTATAATTGCTTAGCATAACTTAAGGGGGTTTATTTAATGAAAAAATAAAATTTCCTAGAATTTGCACTCGAATTTCGAGGGCTGCAATCTGCTAGCTACTATAACTACTCTTTCTTACAATTATGTAAAATACAATTTTTTATCTTTTAATACCACTTTTTGAAGTATAAAAAACCCAGACCCTAACACTTTTAAAGGGTGAAGCAAGCCTGCTCATATTTTAAAAGACCGTGTCGCAATAGTTTTCTTTTTACAATTTACCTGTTAATTAAATTTATTTCCCATTTCGTCAGGTATTTTAACTATATAACTCAAGTTCCGACTATTAATGTTTTTGAAAAAGACCTATGTAAATGTACCTGTCAAAACAAAAAAGATTTTACCCATTAATATAATATAACAATTAAGCGCATTATGTCTCAACCCTTTTTTATAAGTATATAACAGCTCGTGCCAACTCTACCGTTTCCTTTTTCTGTCAGTATAAAAAAGAAATAAACTCACGCAAAAAAAATTCACCGGCACGGCCAACTTTTGTATTCATAACACACAGACGGACGGACGGACACCGTTAAATCGACTTAGAATGTGATTTTGAGTCGATCCTTATAGTAAAAGATGGGTATAGATCAAATATTTTTGGTAATTACAAACATCACGGCAAACACATTATACCCTAACCACATAGTGGAAAACTTTTGTATTCATAAATTTTGCACAAATATCTGACCAGAAAAATTGTTCTGGTGCACATGGCCGGAAACTGGTGGGTATACAATGGGATATAGGAGTGTAGGGGAGGGTTCGGACAGAGAGAGATTTTTTTTGATGGCTTTTGATGGGCAGGAGTTATGCTCTATTAAGTAGGAGATTTTCGGGAAATTTTGACCTGTTCAAAAAAAAATTTTTTTTTTTTAATTTCTAAAGTCAGTGACTTTATATATCTAACATTAATAGCTTAGAAGTTACAAAATTATACAAAATTTATTTTACTTTAAAATCTTTTAAAACAAAAAAGTTACAGTCATTTAAAAATTAAAATTTACAAAGAAATTTTCAATTTTAGCAAAATACTGAGAAAGTAAATTTTCGAAGACCCTGTTCGCTGTGATATAGTTGAAATAAAGTCGCAATTGATCGTCATTATTTCGAGCAGGTTGGTATTGAAAATGGGTTAAATTGGGCGTCATTGTGCCGAGATATGTCTAAAAAGACGAGGACGCCTTTAGAAAATTTAACAAATTTCAGTGTGTTTGTTGTAATAATTTTTATACACTATACTACTTTGTGGTCAGGTTATAATGACTTTGTGCTGATGTTTATAACTGCCAAAAATATTTGACCTAGACCCATCTTTTGTTATACCTATCGACTCGAAATCACTTTCTGAGTCAATCAAGCGATGTCCGTCCGTCCGTTTTTGTTCCATGTAAATCTTGTAATCAAACTACAGGTCGCAAATATCAATATATTTTAATGAAATTTGGCATATAAGCTTCTATCAGCCATAGCAGGAACGCTTTTGAAATCGTTTAAAATCGGTGCGTGTTTGGACCTAGTCCCCATACAAATAACCCCTATGAAGTCGACTTAAATTGTCATAATATCTAAATTATCTTATAGATCTCGGTCAAATTGGGTTTGTGTATGTTTATTACTCCCATTAAAAAATAAACATTATGGGCCAATTCTTAGTCTTAGGCCCCATATGGAGATAATGCCCGATCTTCACTTAAATCTATCAAAAAACAAAAATATTGCACCGACTTTTCTCAAATTTGGTTTGTATATGTTTTTGCTAAAAGTAAGTAACTTTACCAAATATTTCAGGATAGGTCCATTTTTCGATCTTGTCTCCATACAAATATGGCATCCGATATGAACTTTTTTATATCCGAAGGCAAAATAACAATGCCACTCAAATTTGGTTTATACTTATTTTCTATATCTAATTAGTTGGACATAAAAGATAGGGTCTGTATACGCATGGAATAGGGTATAGTAGAGTCGATCTAGACCGACTATAATTTTCTTACTTGTTACTTATAAGTTTATCAAATTATCAAATTGTTGCTTTTTAAAATATTTTGTTTAAATTTGTTATAAATAGTGCAATAAGTCCAGATATTAATGTAAACGCAAATCCCATGTCGAGTGTATCAGAAATTCGTCACAGCCGAATATAAAGGGTTTTTCAACAGGGACGCTACAAAAGTAGAAAGACAGAGACAGCAAACGACGCCATATTTCTTGCCGCTCTTTTGACATTTCTCTTCAGTAAGGTTTGCCATTTCATGATGGAAAGATATACGAGCCAACAACGAGTCGAAATTATTAAAATTTACTACCGAAATTCGGAGTCAGTGGCCTCAACGTTAAGAGCGTTACAATTGAGCGTCTAGTGGAAAAATTTGAATCCACAGGCACAGTACAAAATGTTCCCATGCCAGTGAGACAAAGAAGTGCCCGTAGTGTCGAGAATATAGCTGCCGCTGAGGCTTCAGTTGAAGAAAGGCCAAATGTGTCTCTCACAGGTCGTTCTCAAGCGTTGGGCATCTCTGTGACGTCGTTGTGGCGAATTTTGCGAAAATATCTTGGCCTACATCCTTACAAGATCAAATTAACGCAAGAACTGAAGCCGCTTGACCACCAGAAGCGTCGTATGTTCGTGAATAGGGCTGAGCAACAACTTGAAAATGATTCGGATTTTCATCGAAAAATCATCTTCAGCGATGAGGCTCATTTCTGGCTGAATGGCTTCGTCAATAAACAAAATATACGTTATTGGTCAGACAGCAATCCACACGTACTCCATGAGTCATCATTGCATCCCGGATAAATTACGGTTTGGTGCGGTTTATGGGCCGGCGGCATCATTGGGCCGTACTTCTTCCGTGATGATCAAGACCGGCACGTTACTGTGAATGGGAATCGCTACCGTTCAATGATAACCGATTATTTTTGGCCCCAATTGGATGATATGGACTTGGAGGATATGTGGTTTCAACAGGACGGCGCCACAAGCCACGTGTTATCTTACGATATGGTCCAGTCGATTGGCCGCCTCGGTCGTTCGGTTTGACGCCGTTGGACTATTTCCTGTGGGGCTACTTCAAGTCTATGGTCTATGCCAACAAGCCAGCGACGATTGATGAACTTCGTACGAATATCGAACGTAAAATTGCAGCAGTATCGGCCGATTTATGCTTAAAAACCGTCGAAAATTGGGTTCAGCGTCTGGACTTCTGCAAGCGTGCCCGTAGTGGCCATGCAAAAGAGATCGATTTCCATACATAATGGGATCGAACGTACTTTCACAGGAATAAAGAATTTCATTGATATCCAAAACCGTTTTTGTTTTATTTAAAAAAACTTTTGTAGCGCTCTTATTATTTTTCTCACAATAAGGCGTTCTTCCAACTCGGATAACTTTCTAAGCTGGCCAGTCTGCTTCTTAAAGTTAATTATTTTTTTCATTTTTACGGTTTTCCTTTTCATAATGAACAATTGCTAATTTTCTCTTTTCCAACGATGTATTTTTCCTTTACGCCCCGTTGCATTTTTTAGTAAAAAGAAACTTTTCATCAGAGGAAAATAAAAATAGGTCAAAAAGACCAAAAGATATTTAGTGCAAATTTTCCGATTAAAAAAAAATGAAAACCGAATATTAATGGCAGTCACTGTTTATTCATTTACTTACATTAAGTACGAGTGTACGTACTCGTATTAATAAAACTGCAATAAATATATAAAACCTCGTATCTTGGGTATTCGCTACACAATCAATTACGTTGTGTTAATATCATACCAACCGCTATTTTTAGGGTGTATGTAAAGTAAGGCGTTTCACCAAAAAAAAAAAAATTATAATGAGTTTATGCTGATGTCTATTACTAAAACAAATATTTGACCTAGACCCACATTTAAATATACCGACTGACGCATTAAGCAATGTCTGTCCGTCTGTTTGTCTGTCTGTCCGTCTGTTTTTCCGTCTGTTTGTCCGTCTGTGTGTCCATGTAAACCTTGTAACCACAGGTTGAGAGTATCAATATATCTTGATAAGATTTGCAAATAAGCTTTTATCGGTCATAGGGCGAACACTATTAAAATTGGTGTAAGTCGGTGCATGTTTGGATCTAGCCCCCCTAACAAACTGATGTATGTATACCCACTAACGAGTAGTCCAAAAATAAACCCTGTGCGATGTGTTTTAATCTTTGTCCCCATATAAAGCTGGATACCGATCTTTACTTAAATCTATAAAAAAACCCAAAAATAAAATAAAATTTGTTAATAGCTAATTACAGTAATCTTAAAACTAAACTAGAACTAATTTCCTCTACCCACACGACGCCTCCGAATGCGTATAAACAGACATTGAACGTGTCATTGCATGTGATTTATTTTTACCCCATAACCTTAACCACATAAATAACATGAGAATATTCAATATTTGGGAGTATTATATAAACAAGCATTAAAGATATATTAAACTATTTTTAACGGAATTATTTATGTGTTACTAATAATAAATGAAATGAAATTCTAATCTATTAATCAAACCTGTTCTCTGAGCAACCCTAAATAACTCAATAAGTAGCCAATATATGGGGGTAAAATTAAAATAATACGAAATTCGATTTATTTTATTTATTTTTCATTGTTAGGAATCTATGATATTTATGATATATATTATATATTATTATCATCGCGGCATAGGTTCGAAACATAGGCCTTTATAAATCTACCTATTATCGGGGTAGGGTTTTTGTGGCTGAGCATGACCACCACCAAAAATGGATTTGCAACCCCATAATCATTATAACAATTCGAGTTAGAATCATACTTCATTTAACTGAGTAAAATTAATAATATTGTAGTTTGTATTTAAAATAACATTCGTCTTCAATTCATGGTCTAAAATGAAAAGACATCTCTGAAAAAAATGCCAAAAATACAGTGCGTTGTTGCAATGGTACCTAAATATTGCGTACAGGAATTTTTCTAATTGTATAACATATGCAACTACTTCTTACAAATGTAGCGCGTCTTTAAAAAGTACAATTTCTTTTACAAGTTCTTATTCTTGAAAAAGTTATTTTTCTTAAAAAGTTCCTTTCTTGAAGAAGTTAATTTTCTTAAAAAGTACCTATTCTTAAAAGAAGTGAACTTTTTTCAAAAAGACTTTCTTTTAAAAAGTACTTTCTAAAAAACTTTTCTTTAAAAAGTGCTTTTATTTAAAAAAATTAATTTTCTTTAAAAAGTACCTTTTGTAAAACAAAGTACTTTAATTAAAAAAATATTTTTTATGAAAACAATACTTTTTCTTAAGCAAAGTGAATTTTCTTAAAGGTACCCTTTCCTAAAAAAGTTTTTTTTATTTAAAGAAGTACTTTTTCTTAAACAAAGTGAATTTTCTTAAAAAGTACTTTTTTTTTAGAAAAAATTAAATTTTCTGAAGAAAATACTTTTTCTAAAAAAAATTATTTTTTCTTATAAAAGTACTTTTTATACCCTATAGGACTATGCAGTACGGGTAGAATGAGTTTGAGCTAATGTTTGTAACTACCAAAGATATTTGACCTACACCTTTCATTTATTAAACTGATTGACTCAAAATCACTTTCTCAATCTGTTAGTATGTCCATGTAAACCTTGTGATCGCACGACACACAGTGTCGTGGTTTCATATAACGAGTGGCCAAAAATAGAAGGAGTTGTCAGAAAATTCTGAAATTTGGCACACAGGATTTAATTGATAAAATATAGTTACAACTAAAATTTTGTAATTTTAGGTCCAAGGATTCGTGTCCTTCCCATATATCCTGAATTAAAAAAATGCCATAACTCATGTAAAAAAAATAATACCGTAATGAAATTTCGTATATACGTTAGTTTAAATATCTTTAATGTTTAGTTCAAATTTCGTTTAATTCGGGGCAAAGATACGCCTACCTCGAAAATGCCCTTTTTTAAAAAGTAAAAATAAGAGCAAACCAATATAATTTTCTTATTTAATTTGGCACACAAATTACTTACAGTGGATTTTATGTGTAACTATACACATTTTACTTTTTATTCAATGCAAAAAAAGCTTTCGCAAAAAGCTTTCGTCATTAGCTTTCCCATACATCCTTAAAGACATGTAAAATCCAAGCATTTTACCACAATTAAAAAAATTATTTAAGTTATCAAACATAAATTTTATTACTTTATATACATACATGAAAACATAAATATGGGTATACCTCCTAAAACTGATTAATTATTCATACAACTGACAAAAAAAACAATACTTAAATTATTATTAAACATAAATAAATATATACATTAATACATTAATACTACATAACATAAATATTCTAATCATAATCGCTGGTAATATCACTCTCAGATTCCTCTATCATACCATTGCTAGACACTATGTTCGTACCATCTTCTCTTTCAATTACATACATGCTTATATCATTCTTATCGTAGTTTTTAAAAAGTTTTTTTCTGACTATACATCGAAATTGATGGTTCTGACAGTATTATAAGATAAACTATTAGGTCCTTATTAGATTGAACCCTACCTGTTTTTCTCGTATGCCTTAACCTGGCATTTCTTATAATTTTGTGGCTTGACTCAATGGCTTCTTCTGATAACATTCCAATGAGAATGGTAAAATACTTAACATAATCAATGCCGTGAATTAAAATTTTGTGCACTGTTGCAGGCATATAGTACCAAGGATGCAATCTGAAGTATAGAAGTTCAGTTTCTTTTAATTGAAAAATTGTTAATTACTGTTTTATCTACACCTGTAATTTCAGCTGAAAGCTCTACATTTGAAAAAAAAAAAACGTCTAGCTGTATTTCCATCATTCGATGTACCATATCCCGTCTTAACCCTGTCAACTATCAGGCCCATTTCTTTTTTAAATCTATCATGTATAATCCTTTTTTTTTCTCGTCAACTTGATCGCTCATTTCCTTTCCTGTTTTTCGCCATGTTTTGATAGATTGTTTATACGCAATATGTAGAATACATTCAAAACACTTTGTCCACGCGTGCAATGTCGACAGTCCGTATTTGTAGCATCCTTCATTGACAGGCCTTTCAAAAATTGACATTCTATTCATTTCGGATGGCTTTGCTCCACACAAAACGCAATTTTAACTACTTTTGTTTTCATTTAATACATTTAAAACCGCACCGTCTATCATTGTTAACTTCATATTGTAATGAACATTAAAATTTTTGTTTTGCGATATGTAATTATATATGTACATCTAAGTTATCAAGTTATCAGTTTTCCTTGGTAAATAAGTTATCAGTTTTCCTTGGTAAATATTGTTTTGAGAGGTCTGCATAACCTCCAAGAAGAGTGTTTATCATTTTGCCATACTACTTTTTCATCTGCCCAATCCAACAAACGTAATGGCACAAAAGAGGTTACAAATAAAAATTCATCACTAGCATCTTCGTTTTCAAATTTTTGTTTATATGCACTCTGACCACTACTGCCATCAAATCCCCATTTGCATTCTAGAATTAGATCGTTCTTAGTTTCAAATGCGGAGCTATTTAATATGCTTTCAGAAGTTTTGTCTAAAATTGTTTGCAAAGGAATCTCTGCTGAAGTTTCTGTTATACGAATATCATCAGGAATAAATTTTTTTTTATCTTGTGCAATTAAATAATAGGAGGGAAAACAATTCTCGTGCACAGAATTTACTACTTTTCTCATCATGTTATATTGTCTTACAGAGAGATCCATGTCAATATATAGGGCTAAAGCTATTTCCACTGATATTTTATCTTTTTTTGATACAGATACTTTGTCTGCGGCTTTAGTAAGAGCATCACCTGATGTACACGAAACAAGCTCTTCGATTCGCTTCCTTTTCGTTCGTTGTGATGCATTCTCATAAGAAACAGATGGCCGTCCCCTACCGGTACCTGTACTGGGTTCCTAATAGAACTGAATTATGTTTTACTAAAAAAAATCTAAGATCATAAAAATACTTACAACGCAAATGTCTTCATTAAATATCTCAGTATCAACTCAGTTTCAAACCTACTTTTCCCACGTCTGAATTTAACCCAATTACTGCTAATTTTAAAAAGAGTGAATTTTAATTTTTTCTTCTCTGTATTCGTTAATATTCTTCGAATACGATTTTCCACAAACTGTTCAATTGGATGGAACACATTAACTGCATTACTTTTCTTCAAACCACTGCTGAAAAATATCACGAATCTGTAATGATGTCGACACTAAAAAACATTCACAAAACACGTAAAAGCAGTCAGAAGCAGCTGAAATTTCTATATGTTAAAATACATACTTGTAGCAATAAAATATCAAAAAATTTTGAAAGTGACATCAAGTGTTTTCTTTTAATTTATTTTAGAACTTAACTTATGTACCAAAATACATTATTAAGAACTGTCATTTGGCTAACGGTATTTCGCTATGGTTAATATTTGTAAACAAAAACAGTGTTGTAATTAGAAATACATACCTGGCTTACAACCCTGTTACAAAAATATAAGCCGTTACCAAACCAGATTTGAATTTTAGCTATAACAAGCACATGTAATATATGAGGTTTTCCCCTAGATCAACCATGTTGCATAAAATCCTTAACTTTGAACTGTAATAACTCAAAAAGTACGCAAAACTTTAACGTAATATTTCACATATGAACTAATAGAAGTGTTTTCTATAAAATTAAATTTAAAAAAAAAAAATAAAATTCGTACTTTGACTTTAACCATTTTTGGCCACGCTCGCGACTGTGTGCGACAGGTCGCCAGTACAAATATATTTTTTTGAAATTTGGTATATAAGCTTTCATCGGCCATATGCGAAACGACCCCTATGAAATCGACTTAAATTTCTATAAGATCTAAATTATCATACAGATCTCGCTTAAATTTGATTTGTGTGTGTTTATTACTCCTATGATCAGGTAGTCCAAAAATAAACTATATGGGGCAATTCTTAGTCACGGTCCCTATATAAAGCTGCTTCCCATTCTTCACTTAAGTCTAGCAGAAATTAAAAATATTTCACAGAATTTTCTCAAATTTTATTTGTATATGTTTTTGACTTGATCAAATATGGTCAGGATTGGTCCATTTTTCGACCTAGTTCCGAAATATGTAAATGTAGCATCCGATATGAATTTTTTCATATCTGCTGGCAAAAAATTAATAATAACGCAACTACAATTTGGTTTATGACTCTATTAGTAGGAGCTCAGACTATTTCTCTAAACGCACAGTATTTAGATTCTTAGATATCTTAGATTCGGTCTAGACCAACTATAAATTTCTAGCTTGTTCTTAAAAATATATTGAATTTTCTTTAAAAAAAAATTAAGTTTCCTAAAAACTACCTTTTTTAAATTAATAAAAATGCCAGTAAATTTTGGTTAAAGCTTATTTTGTATATCCAATTTATTTTTTTCTCCTTTATTCATTCCACTTAGGAACATAGAGCTCTTACAAGAAAATTCCAACTTATCCTATCATTACATAAAACTTTTAATTCGTCAAACGATTTGTTTTGGCTATTGAGTTCTTGTAGGACTGTTCTACGCCAGGTGTTCTTCGGGCGGCCTGAGCGTCGGCTACCTTGGGGATTCCATTCCAGTGCAGTCCTTGTGTTGCTGCCAATTGGTCTTCGCAAAGTGTGGCCTATCCGTTTCGACATCATGCATCCTAGATAACAGAAGGATTTAACATATTTTATGCGTTGGTCTTGTATTACAAAGTGGTTATCAGTAGTGTTATTTGTACGCATTGCATGTGTTTTGGCAATATTTACTTGCAGTCCCACTCTATTTGCCAGCAGAACCAATTCATTTATTTTGCTCTGCATATCGTTAAACTTGTGCGATATGAGACAAATATCGTCAGCAAAATCCAAATCTTCTAGATGGTTTTGGAGATCTAAGACAATACCCCTTCTTTTACTGCATACTTGTGTCATAAGCTTGTCCAAAACAACGGCTAACAATAATAGAGATAGAGGGCAACCTTGTTTAACTCCGGCATTTGTCATGAATGATTCGCTGATCATGCCATTATGTCGAACTTGGAGTGTGGTATTGTTGTACATAGCTTTAATAAAATTTACCAATTTTGTTGGTACACCTTTTGCTTTTAATGCATCCCATATTGCAGTACGTTTTATTGAGTCGAATGCTTTTCTAAAGTCTATAAATACTAAATAAAGCGGTGTACGCCATTCGACCGATTGTTCTATTATTACACGGAGCGTATTGGCTTGATCCAAACAGTTACGGTGTGGTCGGAAGCCTGCTTGCTCACCCCGTAGTGATTTTTCGATACTGTGTAATCTGTTATTTATTTGTATACAGTGTTGAGCAGAGTAATACCTCTTCAATTATCACACTCAGTATATCATTTTTCTTTGGTAGCTTTACTATCTCACCTTTTGTCCACTTATTAGGTAGCTGTTCATTTAACCAGGCATCACGTATATATGGATGGATGATTTCCGCGGCTATTGCAGGGTTGGCTTGGAGTAGCTCTGGTGGTATACCATCTTCACCTGGCGCTTTGTTTCTTTTCAGTTTTTGTACAGCGCATGCAATTTCTTCAATGCTAGGGGGGTCTGTAGATATTGTGCCGTTGGTTGTTGTAGACGCATCAGTATGTGAGGAGCTTTCTGTGTTATCATCGATAATGTTGCTGATTTCTTCGAAATGCAGCCTCCATCTTTATGTTTGTTCTTCTACGTTCGTAAGCAGTTGACCATTTACATCTTTTACTGAATGATTTCTATTCATATTTTGGTTTGAGAGACGACCTATTATTTGGTGTAACTCTCTCATATTGTTCGCGCCTGCAGCTGCTTCTGCTTCACTGGCTATTGTTTCAATATATTTTCTTTTATCGTTTCGGGCTGATTTCTTTACGGCTTTCGCAGCGGTGGTATATTGTGGATTGAAATTTGGGTTATCAATCTTCCGTTGTTTTTTCTTTCCTGAATTAATTTCCAGGTGTTGTCTGACAGCCATTTTTTCTCTCTGTTTTTTGTTTGTAACCTATTTTCTCTTCTAAAATGGCTCTGAGTGAGTTGAATGTTTCTTCCCATGTTGTGTTGATTGCTGGTATACATTCTCTTAGAACTTCTCCAATTTCATTATTTTTATCCTCGTCCCGTAGTTTTCCAACATCAAAACGTTTACGTATCTGTTGTGTAAATTTTTTTTAATTTAATTCTTATTGTCGCCACCACTAGCTCGTGGTCACTGTCTATATCAGCACCTCTTTTAGTGCGCACGTCTATTAATGATCCTCTCCATTTACGGCGAATGCAAATGTGGTCAATTCGATTTTGAATATTACCGTTTGTGAAGACTGAACCACCAATAACTAATTGGAAGGTCTGACAGAATTCTATGAACAGCTCACCATTTTTGTTTCTAGTTTCCATGCCATGTGTTCCCATGATTTGGGATATGCCATGGTTGTCATTCCCAATCTTTGCATTAAAATCTCCAGTGATTATAAGTATGTCGCGGTTTGGAATATTATGTACCGTAGTGGTTAGTTGATTGTAAAATTCGTCCTTGACTGAGTCGTCCTGTGGGTGCGTAGCATTGAACAATGGTGATATATTTTCCAACCTTACTAAAGAAACGAGCTGTTATAATTCGATCGGATTTAGGGTCCCATGAATGTAAGGTGGATTTTAAATCTTTGGATATTATAAATGCAACTCCACTTTCGCACCTGTTCTCCTTTCCGCTATACAATACCATATTTCCATATGTAGATACAATTTGCCCATTTCCACACCACCGCATTTCGCTAATACCCAGAATGGCAACATTAAATTTCAACATTTCAGCCTCCAGTTGAGCGAGTCTTGATGGTTCGTTTAGCGATTTAACGTTCCATTGTCCAATTTGTATCCGTTTTCGTGTGCCAAAGGTTGTCATCAATGTAGGGGATATGTTTTCTATTTCTCTTGTACTAGTTTCGTTAATCATTTACATTTCAGATAAGCGGGTGATTGGTCCACTGTATCCTCTGATGGTACTGGGGCTGCCAGTTCGTAGTCGCCATTCCGACTGTAATACACAGCTGAGTTTCAGTGACTATGTGAGTTCCTTCTGTCACCTATTTACCTGAGACGTGTCGGTGTTAGCATGCCAATCAGGTTACCCAGCCATGCGCCTTCTCACTCTAGCTGCCGAAAAACGGGTGTCTGTACGACATTACCAGGGAATACTTGGCTTGAGATCGGAAGTAGTGAGCTGCTTGAGAATTTCATCAGAGGAATCGCTTCTTGCTATCCCCAAGTGAATAGCAGACAGAAAGCTTTCCGCCCAAGGGCACCCCTGAGAAAGACCCCATTCCCAATTAGTTGGACCTAAGACCCTTTCTCTAAACACATGGTTCGTACAGTCTAGACCGATTACAACTTTCTTGCTTGTTCTTAAAAATATTTTAATTTTCTTTTAAAAAGTTAAGTTTCCTAAAAATCTACCTGTTTTAAAAATGTATCTTTTCTTAAAAAGTACATTTTCTTCAAATTCTAAAAATCCTAAAAAAGTACCTTTTCTTAAAAAAGTAGCTTTTCTTAAAAAAGTACCTATGTTGAAAAAGTACCTTATCTTAAAAAGCCCATTTTCTTTAAAAAAAAATTTTTTTTTTAAATTACCATATTTTCAAAAAGTACCTTCTTTACAAACACTTTTTTTAAGTGCCTTTTCCTAAAAATTGTCTTTTTCTCCAAAAAAGTACCTTATATTAGAATATACAATTTTGAAAAAAATTTTCTTTTCTTAGAAAAGAACCTTTTCTTGAAAAAGTATTTTTTCTTAAAAAAAAGTTAATTTTTTTTAAAGTACCATTTTTTACAAATATATCTTTCTTAAAAAATGCATTTTCTTAAAAAAGGATTTTTTGTTTTTTTTAATTCATTTTCTTAAAGAAGTAAATTTTACAAGTATACTTTCTTTAAAAAAGTCCCTTTTCTTAAAAAAGTCCCTTTTCTTAAAAAAGTCCCTTTTCTTCAAAAATTACTTTCTTTCAAAAAAGTATTTTTTTTTTTAGAAATTGTCTGTTTTAAAAAGGGATCTTTATTTAGAACAAGTAAGAGTGTTAAATTCGGCTATGCCGAGTCTTTGATACCCTCCACCTGGGTTTTACGTTTACATTAATATCTGGGTTTCTTGCACTATTTGTAACAAATGTATATAAAATATTTGAATATGTAAACTCTTTGATAAACCTATTACTGAATTATTACAACAAATGCTCTGAATTTTCAGCATTTTATAGAGGTGTCTACATATTTTAGGTCATAATTTGGCACAATGACACCCGATTTATCCCATTTTAAAAACTAACCTGATCCTGATAATTACAAACAATATTAAGTTTAACCAGGTAAATGGTTTATTTTGTAATTTTCTTTTTAATTTAAATTTTTTAATATAAAGGTGCATTTTATATTTTACAATCCTTTTCAATTTTCCAGAACTATTAGTATAGGGCACATTTGTGAGTCCGCATAGATCAACTTTCAACTCTTGTTTGTTTTTATTGTATTAAATCTATCTTTGTGTCTTTAAATTAATTAAGATAATTAAGATGAAAATATTTAACAAATTGTTTTTTTTTTAGTTAAAATCTAAACATTTTACTGATACAAGGCAAAACTAAAACTGCCAAAAATTTCAGTCAAAACTATTTTGAATGTATGAATAAAAAAATATCGCATAATATTTTTCAATTTTAAACTATAGTCTTTTTTAAGTCTGGTAATAACTCTATAATATGAAGAAAGTAAATGTGTGGCTTCTTTAATAACAATGACAAGTATAAAACACTTTTTTGTGCATTACATTAAAATATTATAAATTTGAACATAATTAATTTTAGAAACATAATTAATTTTAGAAAAACGTCCGATTCGTTTTTCGATCAAAGAAATACAGAAAATAAAGATTTTGCTTCAGTCAGTTGAGAGACGAGAAGCTAATGGATGGCTGGAACAGGTCAAAGGTGACGACTATAAATGCAGATGCAAGGCTTGTGAAAAAATATTAAAATGCGATAAATCAGATCTAAGTATACATGCTAATAACCACTGTTATAAAAAAATCTTTTAAAACCAAGAACAAATATTCTGTTTGAGTTATAAAATCTCATTTGCAAGCCATTTTAATTATCAAAAAGATGAATTATACAGAATTGTAAAAATAATTTTTTTTATAATATCTGTCAGTTTTTTATATTATTCTTATTTAATTCTCATGATATTTTTATCTTATTTTTTATATTTTTTCTTCGTTTTTATGTTATTTTTACATAATTGAAATTGAAAATGTACAAATTAAAATTAAATTTTTAAAAAAGTAGTGTAGTGGTAAAAAGTGGGTGTATGGAAAAAAGGGAATTTTTTTCATAAGCGTAGAGATTTCCGAAAAAATCCCCTGGCATCACTAGTACCTATTAAAAAAACAATGTAAAAATGAGTCGAAACTGATCAGAAATGCGGATAAAAAGGACTCTCAAGAAGATTCGCGGGTAAGGTAATATTTTCTCACAACTGTTAGAATTACGACTTGCAATATTAACAACTTGTCGTCAACTTTGGTTAATATTGAAAAACATAGTTTACTTTTGTTAAAATTGTTTACTTTTAATATAATGTCAAAATATATATTCAATTTCCTCTGTAAACTTTTCAAATAATATACAATATTATATTAAAACTTCAGAAGTGGGATTACCTTCAAAAAAAAAAATAAATAAATAAAATAAAATAAAATGCAGCGAAGAAATTTAACTCGCCAGGAGCTTATAGCTGCCTTAAATTACGGTGGAATTAAATTTCCAGAAAGTGCTACAATAGCTCAGCTGCGGTCTTTAGTGGAAACTATGGATTCTGATGCCAATTCGAATGCCAATGCTTTTATTTCAATTCAACCATTTGTTTGTGCTGATCAATTAACTACTTCTGTCCAAGACGTTATTTCTTCTGTGTTACCTGAGGTGTGTGATAATTCGTGTACACTCTTGCCGTCTGTTGCTTCCGTTTCATCTGTATATCCTGGTACATCAATTCCATGTACAACTTCTGTTTCAACTGCTGGTTCCATTACTACTGAATCGGTTCGAACTGATACTTTTGTTTCATCTGCTGCATCTGCTCCTGCTGCTTCGGTTCCATCTGCTTCTTTTATCCCATCTAATACTTTTATTTCATCTGATGCATCCGTTCCATCTGGTACATCCATTCCAACTGCTACATCTGTTCCAACTGCTGGTTCCGTTCAACCCATTGCAGTAGAACAGCATACCCTTTGCGAGGATTCCCTAGATATTGCTATTAATCAATTACAAAAGCAACGTGAACTCATTTTGTTGCAGCGTGAAGTGAATATGTTAAACAATGACGGTAAAGGTTCCTTATCTGATTTTGTAGCCATTGAATCCATGGTTATTAAATTTTCTGGAGATGACTTATATAATATAAAGCGATGGATAAGTGATTTGGAGGATGCATTTCAATTACTTAATTGCGGAGAGCGCATGAAATTTATATGTGCTCGAAGATTGCTTAGTGGGACTGCTGCATTATTCACAAGAACCGTCTTGTCATCAAGTTATGAAGAGTTGAAACGGGCTCTTTTAGACGAATTTGGAAAATCTTATTCGATACTTGAGATATATGAACAACTGAAGAAAAGGAAACTAAGACCTAATGAAACTATACAGCGTTACGTGATCGAGATGAGAATGATAGCAGAAAAAGCCAACATTTCAGATACGGATTTAATCGACATCATTATTGCAGGTCTTAATGATAAAACACCGTTGGTAAATATGCTATATCAAGCTACTACAATGCAGCAGTTAAAAGTTCAATTAGAGCGCTATCAGAAATTGCGCGATAAACAATCTAGATCCATCTTGGCATCGGAGCAATCGGTTTGTAGAAATGGAACGCCGGATAAAGTTAAAGAACCTGTTACAGATGTTCGTTGTTATAACTGTTCACAGTTTGGACATTTTCAAAATCAATGTCCAAAGCCTATACGATCAAAAGGTTCCTGTTTCAAATGTGGTGAATTAGGTCATTTGTATAATACTTGCCCTAAGAGACGTTCTGTTGTTGCAATGGTAGCTGCATCTGAAGAAGATAATTTTGGAAAACCTCAGTTGACCACAGTTAATGCTTTGCAAACGGTAAGTGTCGCTTTTATGAATAGATTAGGCAAACGCACTGGTATTAGTTGTATTTTTTTTTCTCTTCTCGATTCTGGTAGCCCGAGGAGTTTTATTAAGCGCTCTGTAGTACCTTTTCCAATGAACACAATACCAAAGCCTTCTAAATATCGGGGTATAGGTAATAACCAGCTCAATATTTTAGATGAAATTGTTTGTGAGGTTAAGATTGATAATGAAATCATTCTTCATAATTTTTTTGTTTTACCTGATACTGATATTTGTGTTCCATTATTAATCGGACGAGATCTCTTATATCAATTTAATATATTCTTATGTAAATTTAAACGAATTTATTCCAAGAATGAATTACTTACAATAAAAAAATTTAACACAGTTAATGATATAGAATTTATTCCAAGCAGTGCGTTTGATATTTGGAAGAACAGAACTATTTGCGCTATAGATCCGTTGATTCAGACAGATCACCATGTGTTTCGAGAGAGCTGTAGTTTTCCGATAATAGATCCTGCGGTAACTTTAAATAGTTTTTTAATTGAAATAAATTCTGTCGAATTGATTAATAAGTCATGTAAAGAGTATCAAGATATTAAAGTGGAAACTGATGAAATGGTGTTTTCTGTATTACCAGGTGAGATTTATAATGAAATGGATATAAATAAAGAGTTAGATGAGGATAATAGGAAGTTGTTGCATTCAGTAGTAAAAGAATCATACTGCAATCCTCCCCCTGAAGTTGGAAAAGTACCTTATGATAATAAAATGAAACTTAATTTGACTGACGACACACCGTTCCATTTTCCACCTCGTAAGCTTTCATTTGCAGAAAAAACTGAAGTCGAAACTATTATCAGTGACCTATTAGACAAAAATATAATTAAGCATAGTAATTCGCCATATGCATCCGCTACTGTTTTAGTTAGAAAAAAAAATGGCGAAGGCAGATTATGTGTTGACTATAGATTTCTGAATAAAAAAACTGTAAGAGATAATTTTCCTATGCCTCTAATTGAAGATTGCTTGGAACAACTGGAAGGGAAAAAATTTTTTACAGTGTTGGATTTGAAAAATGGGTTTCATCAAGTTGAAATGCATGAAGATTCTGTCAAATACACTTCTTTTGTGACGCCAAGAGGACAGTATGAATACAAAAAAATGCCATTTGGTTTAAAAAATGCCCCAGCATTTTTTCAGCGTTTCATATATAATATATTAAAAGATTTAGTTTTAGAGGGAAAAATAGTTGTTTACATGGATGATATAACAATAGCAACTTCGAATTTTGAAACTCATTTAAAAATAGTGAAAGAGGTTCTGAAGCGATTGTATTCTAGAGGCTTAGAATTAAAAATGAGTAAGTGCAAGTTTGGATACACCGAGATTCAGTTTTTAGGATATATTGTAAATGCTATAGGAATTCGCCTAAATAATACCCATCTTGAAGCCATAAACAATGTTCCACAACCACAAAATTTCAAACAGCTAAAAAAGTGTCTTGGTTTATTCTCCTACTTTAGAAAATTTATACAAAATTTTTCGACAATTGCAAAACCGCTAACAAATTTATTGAAAAAGGATGTGACATATAATTTCGATAGTAGTTGTATTAATGCATTTAAAAAATTGAAGGAATTGTTAGTTTCCTCTCCGATACTGTCAATTTATAGTCCACAAAGAGAAACGGAATTACATACTGATGCTAGTAAATCAGGTTTTGGTGCTGTTCTTATGCAGAAACAGGACGATGGAAAATTTCATCCAATTGCATATTATTCTAAAACTGCATCTGAAAGTGAATCGAAACTGCATAGTTTTGAGTTAGAGACGTTAGCAATTGTATATGCTCTAGAGAGATTTAGAACACAATTAGGAGGTATTCATTTCGTTATTGTTACCGATTGCAATGCTTTGGCTCAAGCAATACAAAAGAAGAAAGTGAACTTACGAATAGCAAAATGGGTATTTTGTTTTGAAAATTACAATTATACTGTAAAGCATCGAAGTGGAATTTCAATGAACCATGTAGATGCATTGAGTCGTTGTTGCCTAATTGATTGTGATGAAGTTTGTGAGACTGACTTAAATATTCAAATAACGCAAAATAGAGATGAGAAAATAGGAGAAATAAGGACTAAATTGGAAAACGGAACTGATAATCATTTTAATTTGTCTGATGGGTTAGTATTTAGGAAAGACATAATAAATGATAGAAAACAACTATATGTTCCAAGCGAAATGGAAAATAATATAATTCGGATTATTCATGAAAAAATTGGTCATTTAAGTGTAAATAAAACTGTAGAAAAACTTAGGCAAAATTATTGGTTCCCAAAACTTAGAAAAAAAGTAGATAACTATATAAGAAATTGTGTAAAGTGTATTATTTATTCTCCACCTGTTCGTTCTAATGATCACAATTTGTATTCTATTCCAAAAGAACCTATCCCATTTCATACCATTCATATTGATCACTTTGGTCCTCTACCTTCTATTCGATCTGTTCGTAAACATGTGTTGGTTGTTGTAGATGGTTTTACTAAACATGTTAAGTTATATCCTGTAAAATCAGTTAGTTCAAAAGAGGTGTGTATGTCATTACAAAAATATTTTGATAACTTCAGTCGACCAATTCGTATTGTTACTGATAGAGGTACTTGCTTTACATCTAAAGAGTTTTCAGATTTTCTTTTACAAAACAATATCAAACATGTTAAAACATCTGTGGCTTCTCCACAGGCAAATGGTCAGGTAGAAAGAGTAAACAGAGTCCTAAAGTCAATGTTGTCAAAGCTAACAGAGCATATCACTCATGCGGATTGGGTATCTAAATTGGTTAATGTTGAGTATGCTCTTAACAATACGATACATGCAACAACACGTAAATCACCTTCTATACTATTGTTTGGAGTCGAACAGAGAGGAAGAATTGTAGATGAGTTAACGGAGTTTTTGGAGGAGAAGAATAATTTCGAAGCCTGTGATTTAGGAAAAATTCGTGTGGATGCTTCGGAGAACATAGAGAAGACACAAAAATACAGTCAGGAATATTTTTTAAGACATAGTATTCCTGCAAAAAAATTTAATGTAGGAGATTTTGTTGTTATGGAAAATATAGCCATACCTGTGGGTGCAAATAGAAAGTTGTTCGAAAAATATAAAGGGCCTTATGTTATTAAGAAACAGTTACCACATGATCGATACGTTGTTACGGATATCGGATCTCATTCAGTTACTCAGATACCATATGATGGCGTGGTTGAATCAAGGCGATTGCGTTTGTGGCTTTTGCCAGATAATAAATAAATTCTGTGACTTCTTTTAGTAAAAGCGACATTTATAAGTTTTTTTTTAAAAAAAAAAGTTTGATCGAGCCGATCAATGGTCAGGATGGCCGAGTTGTTAGAATTACGACTTGCAATATTAACAACTTGTCGTCAACTTTGGTTAATATTGAAAAACATAGTTTACTTTTGTTAAAATTGTTTACTTTTAATATAATGTCAAAATATATATTCAATTTCCTCTGTAAACTTTTCAAATAATATACAATATTATATTAAACAACAAAAGAATATTTTGTAATCAGCAAAAGAGCGCATTTAT
This sequence comes from Cordilura impudica, assembly GCA_963682025.1. Taxonomy (NCBI): domain Eukaryota; kingdom Metazoa; phylum Arthropoda; class Insecta; order Diptera; family Scathophagidae; genus Cordilura; species Cordilura impudica. The sequence continues at coordinate 91,726,286 of OY821518.1, read as the reverse complement.
GACTGTTTTAATAGCACATATGAGTCAAAAAAGACTCTACATGATCATTTATTGTATAAAATGCTTACTGGGATTTTATTCACTATCTGTAGAAACAGTTTTTTTAAGTAAAACAAATCTGCACACAATTTCAATTCTATTTCGTTCACAATGATACGATCACTTTGTTTACTAGCTACCAGTAAAATAAGAAAATAGTATTATAATTCAGCGTAATGCTGAATTGGACTTCTCAATTAGTTTATTTTTAATGTGCCATAAGAAGTTCGGTTTGTGCTAAGAAAAGTATGAATATATGTTTCCCAGGGCGAAGCTTGATCATTGCACTTTGATTGAGTTGAGCTCCGCGACTATTCATAATGTGAATAACTCATGCAAAAAATTTTTGGGAATGGCATTTGCCTTCGTCCCGACATTAAATAATAAATTTTAAAAATTTATTATAATTAACATCTTTTTTTAACATCTGCCAAAAAATAGTATTTTTTTAAACACCAATTTTTTTAAAGGGTAAATATTTTATGGTTTACCTACTACTTTTGAGTGCAAGTATGCAGAGTTTATATATGTACTAAAAATACAACCCTTAAAACCATACTATTTTTGCAACTCTAAAAATTTCAGAATTTTGTATAAATAAAATAAAATACCGATTTATTTTAATATGCGTTTATATATACATAGATATACGTATACAGAATATATGAATATTATTTATAGTATTTTGATATTCGCAACAGTAGTATGTATCAATATGTAACATTTTGTGTTGTTATAAAATTCGCAGAATATTGATATAGTTTCTTTTATTAATTAATTAACTTAAATATTACACCAAAAAATATTGATATTGATGAATTTTTATATTATTAACACAACGACCACAAAAAAAACATGCACATACATGACAAAATACAAAATTTAGGAAAACAGTATAGGAAAACGTCATATTTTTTTTAACTTTTCAGTGATTTCTCGGCACCTATGAGACCTATTATCATGATTTAAAAAACAGAAACCTTCTCACGATGTAGTGAATCATTCTCACTAAAAACGAGCTCCCTAGCTCTCCTATTGAGGGCGTTATCGTGACAAGAACACATATTCAAATCATATTTTCTCAGGACTTTTTTTACTTCTTCGCTCAATTCTCGGGAACAGATCAACCGATTTGGACGATTTTAAATAGCAAACTTCTCAGGATGTTAGTGAATCATTTTTTATACCAACGAGTACCCTAGCTACCCGATTGAAGCTGTCATCGTGATATCCACAGACGGACAGACTGACAGACTGACATCGCTAATCAACTCCGCTTGTCATAAGGATCACAAATATATATATATTTTATGGGGTCCAGATTTTTTTTCTAATTATTACAAACGAAAAGACAAACTTATATATACCCTCTGCACACTGGAGTGGAGGGTATAAAAAGACTACAGAAAGTGCCTTTTCTTCGAAACAGTACCTTTTCTTAAAAAGTCCATTTTCTTAAAAAGCATTTTCACCAGTTTTTAACCTGTGACTAAGTGCCTTACAACTAACCCGAACTTAAATCCCATACTTATTAAACTTAAATTTAAAAAAAAACCTCTGCAATACTTTCAAAACAAAAGGTGGGTTAAAATATATTTTATCTTAACCCTTTCAAACCTTACTGTATCGATTGTGAGATCTGGTTTAAGGTCTTTAAAATATAAATTAATACATTTTTTCTGACTTTTTTACCGATATTCAGTGATTGTGAGTTATCTTGAGTGCTCAGTAAGCGCCATCTATGTATAGCAAGCAACTGCTATGGTTGTTATACTTGATGGTTGCAGTTGTTTGCTATACATTCATGGCGCTTTCTGTTGGTTGTTGAATCAGCCAAATAAATTTAAATCATAATCTTTCCACCAATACACTTACATATACCTCACACCGATTTTCCCTTACGCTGTTTTTGTGATTGTATTGTGAAATAGATTTTTACCCCCCTGAGCGCATAGACTTTGTAAAATTAATTTTTATATTGATGGTTTAACAATGACTACAATCGTTTTACTACTTACATAGGAAATAATTAAGCGGAATGGGTTAATATTCACTCAAAATTTATTGGTACTTGGAGTTTTGTACCCCTATTCTCTATAAGTTTAGACATTAAAATATTTTTACAAAATTAGAAACATTACTTTATTTTAAGAACTTAATTAATTTGGGCAACTCATGTTGAGCATAGAGTTCTCACCGTGTTGTATGTAATTTGATGATCTGAAAATTTAAATATTTGTATGCAGGTTCATATTAAATAATGTTGTAGTACATGAAAAGTTTATTTGATATGCACACCGAAAACAGAGTTCCTACTCCAGAGAAAATTTTTATATATGTAAATCGAATGATGAAAAAGGTGAAATTCGTCGTCCTCAGTTAAATAGCTTGAAATATGATAGTTTGATTTGGAAAAAATAAACAACTTTCTACAGAACCCAAAAAAACTGAAATGTTTTATTGAACGCGGATATTCCTGAATGTATATTTCTTTATATAAAGAAATGTTTTTTCAACAAGGTCCAGCTAACTAACATCTATATCTGAAACTTAGATTTTTTGGGAATCATTGAATCAGGACTCTCCTCAAGCAAATTGAGGCACTCTAATGTCTGGATGTTTTACTAAACATGGTCGACACAGTCTATAAAAAAGCCTATTCCAATTTTTTTGTTTTGCCTTTAGAAAATTTTTTTTCATATTATATTTTTTTAATATTTATATTTTACAAATTATTTAACAATTAAACGTGTGAATAACTACTTAACTTTATTTTGTTAGACAATAAAAATTTATCATTAAATACTCGTACATCGCCAATTATCAATATAACATTGTAACTAGTTTATTTTTCCAATCTACAATTGATAAGTGAACATTAACACTCTGATTAGTGGGGGAAATAAACAGGCTAGACAGTTTTCTCTTTAAATATTCATATATACTTTTTTTTTTAATTTGCAGTTTCAGTGTCAATGAATTGGACTGCTTGGACAGAATCTCAGTATGAAAAACCACAAATGCCTTTTTTTTTTGATATTTAAATGTAGAATAAGTGTTATATCCCTTCAAATGTTTATGAACTTAAGTAACCTTCATTTTGTGTTATATTTATAAAATTCCTATGATTAGAGACTATTTATTTTGTGTCTATTATGCTTAAATGGAAAAAACTAGTATATTCACATTGTTTATTAAAAAATCCCATTATAACATCGAATAATGTTTGCATAAAAGTGACCAACCCAAAACTAAATACTAAGAATTTGTTTTAACTTTATTTTCTATTTATTTTTAAAAATAGATTGAACAAAAATGTTCTGATTGCGTTAAAATTTTAATAGTTTAGTTATGTTATATCAATCCATGACCGCGAAAATAGCTTAAGTGACATATATTACGATTTTCGTTTTTTGACGAAAACCGATAGTTTATGTTTATATGCATCATATTGCAAAATTGCATAGCTGTACGAAATAGCATTACGAATATATTTTCCCTCATGTACAGTTAAAATTTTAATTTTTGCACTTAGGCTATTTTTTCGGTCATTGCTCAATATATTGAACAATACGTAGTATACGTAGTATACACTTTTTTTTGTCTGCTAAGAAATTCTACAACAAATGAAATTAATCTTTAAAAACTGGCTCTGGCAAAGTTGCATGAAATATAGACCAGCCATGCGGTTCAATATAGTAAAAATGCAAATCTTTTTAAACTGCACGGGTTGGTACATTGGATAATGGACAAGTCTAGACGGGAGATTGTACGCTCAAGGTAAAGGCATTACCAGAATATATCGTTAGCTAAAATGCAAAAATGCGTAACTAACAAAAAAATAATGTAATGAAATGGTTTTCTTTGAAAATTGTTTGAAGAATTCCATGGACGAGTTATCAGTGCATGTTTTTCTGACGTTGCACAGTGGCGCCCGTAGAGCAAACGAGGTTGCAAAAATCAAAATTTTCATGTGCGCCGACGAAGTTTTGAATAAACCCATGTTATAGGAAACTTTTCAACGATTTCAAATATGCTACTCTTAATAATATCACATTTTTAGTTTAGAAGATATAACCGTTCAAAGTTGACCGACTTTCGGTTTTCAAAAAAACACACAATTTTTAGTCAATTTGTTGCGATTTCAAGTGTAATATCACGAAAAATAGGTAACGAATCGCCTTATTTCTTGTTTGTATTGATTGATGTATTTATTAAATGTATAATGATAACAAAAAATAACTGTTTGCTTTGTGTTTCTCCTGGTAAATCACTATTTAAAAACTATCCGTTTTTTCACTATTTTTCAACTTTGACGGAAAATAAAAAATCTATATTTTTCTATATTTGCCATATTTGCAAAACATGTTCTTTGATTATTTCTTTACATAATTCAAAAGGTTTTATCTGCCCGTACGTGCCCGTTTGTCTTCTAGAGGTAAAAAAGGTTAAAAAGACATGGTTGCAGAAATTGTATGGCGTGCATCCCTTACATGTTTTGACTGACAGTAGTTTGATCTAATAGTTTGAAAATTGCATTTTAAGTCGGTTGTCTACCTGTGAGCCTCTGCCAAAGTCTACTCCCAATATTCTGTTACAGACACAGGATGCACAAAAAACTACTCATTGAAATTCGCAGATACGCACCTCACTTAAAAATTACTTTGGAGCACAAATGGTCAAGAACAATATTGACTTATGGTCCCTCCAGGTAGGCACAAATCTTATTTAGACACGAGCATAATATCAAAATTGCATAATTCAGCCTAAATCCATATGTATGCAGGGAACAGGTAAATTTTTAGGCATGGTAGCATGAGCCTATATATTGCAAAATAAGCATAATGCCTGGATTAGTCTACGACTGAAAGTTGGCGCAACAGGTACTGAAACCATGGCGTTAAACAATTTAAAATTATTTGAACTGTTTAGAAGGTCAACCACACCAAAGTTTTTCACGGAAGCTGCTTTAGAAGAACTTGATAGCTTATACGGAAATATTGAGAGAAGCGAAATTATAAAAAATAATTTTTATCTGATATATGCAAATATTAAGGCAAAATGGGTGAAATCTAATCGAACCATTCAGAACTTCAACTCCAAATACGAGGACTGGCTTAATGAAGACACCATCCTGGATATATTGGCAGTAGATAAACCCACCACATCAACCAGAGGAGCAAAAGGAAGGCCAAAAAAAAGTATTGAGGAGTGTTCAATTTTCACAAGAAAGAGGAAACTTGCCGATGCCACCAATGACTTGACCACGAAGCATTTATCGGACGCGCTGTCTATTAAATATACAAAGGATAGTGAAAGAGTTAGGTCGCAGATCACAAAATCTGTTGCTGATGCAAACCCACTGCGACTAAAAAGGATTAAGGAAAGCATTCCCACAACCACAAACGCACACATTAAAAAGTATGGTTCCGAAGAAGCCTTGGCCTTGTTTATGGACTTACAACTTTCCAAAGAAAAATATGAGATACTACGGACATCCTTGATGCGATACGGGGCTGACGTTTTACCAGGATACAAGCATATTACGGAAGCAAAAATAAATTCACGACCACTGCATACGGAGTTTACGGAAGTCTCTGTGAAAGCCAATCTGCAGGATCTCATGGGCCATACAGCAAAACGGTTGTTGGAGAGTCTTCCTGAAAATGAGGTGAAAATTCTTCCTGAGAAACTGACATTGATCAGCAAATGGGGCTGCGATGGATCATCCGGACAAAGCGTTTATAAGCAAAGGATATCTTCCGATGACGCTACAATATCGGACGGAAATATGTTTATGGCATCTGTTGTTCCTTTGCGGCTAAAATCTGATGTTTCCCTACACTGGAAAAATCCTCGTCCGTTATCAGTGCATTATTGCCGACCAATAATGTTTCAGTTTGCAAGGGAATCGGCAGAACTCATAAGGACCACGGTGAAGGACATTGAAGAACAAATAAGCAAGATTAAGCCTACAAAGCTGCAAACTGGAGACGGAAGGAGAAGGAAGGAAGGAGAAGGTTGACGGAAAAGTCGTAAACGAACTGACAGGAACAACCTCAACATTGTCATGCCCGATTTGCAAAAAGAGTCAGAAGAACTTTGGTAATTTAAACGATTCTACAAACGAGGAGAATTACGAATATGGAATGTCACCATTGCACGCAAGGATAAGGTGTATGGAGTTCTTGCTAAAACTGGCGTGTACCCTACCACAAGAGGAGGAAAACTTCGATGAAAATACATCAATAAAGGATAAGGAAAAGATCAGAAAGAAGCAAATACAGGATGCTTTTTTTAAACAAGTTGGACTAAAAGTAGACTGTCCCAAGCACGGATACGGTAGCTCAAACGATGGAAACACTTCTAGGAGATTTTTTGAAAATGATGAGGCAGTAACTGGAATCACTGGAATTGACAATCAAATCGTGAAAAAATTGGGAACGATCTTGAATGTTTTAAACTGCAAAGAAAATGTCAATTCTACAAAGTATGGAGAATATGCATCGAAAACTGCATCTCTTTTAGCAGAAATGTATCCACAGAAGAAGTTGACCCCGACCGTCCATAAAATATTGGCGCATGGCAAAGATATAATTGCGTACCAGTCTTTGCCAATTGGAGAGCTTTCTGAAGAAGCACAGGAGTCTCTTAACAAATTTTATAAAAAATATAGATTGCAGAACACATTCAAAGCATCAAGGGTAAGGCAAAATGAGGACCTCTTCAACATGTTGGCAGCATCTTCCATTTATTTCTTCCCTGCGGCATGTGAAGTCACGAATAGAGTTAGAAAATAATTATAGTTTAGAAATGATTAGTCTTTTAGATATACCTTCTCTTACGAATTGTGATGAATATTTTACAGAAAATTGAAAAAATAAATTTAAAAAAGAAGTAATTTTTTTTTTAATTTGTTGGGTAATAATTTAAAACATAAAACCCTAAAGAAAAAAAATAAAAACAATCTAAAAATGTAAAAATAATTTTTTTTAGTTACCATAAAATTGATTTTTCTAAAAATTTTAACTTTGATAACCCATAAGTAGGCCCCTACAAAGCGTAGCACCCTTTCCAAACGCTCATTTCGTAGGCTGAACATCTATCATATGCTGTTTAAACTGTTCAATTATGTTACTCGGTTCAAAAGATATGATTTTTGCAACGAAAAAACTCAAATGGCGCCACTGTGCACCGGCTATTTTTTCGAGAAATTGTATTATTTTTATTAATTAAACTGGTCACCTTGCGTTTAAGAATATTTATGATTTTGCTGAAACAAATAATTGATTGAATATAAGTTGTTAGCATGTTGTTCATACATAACAACTTCAGATAGTCAAGTTGATACTATCGGGCACAATTTTATAACCTTGTTGAATACTTAGGGGTGTTAATATGATAATAAATTAGTTCAACCTTATAAATTTTTTCAATAATACAGGTCAGGTATTCAAACATATTTAGATAAAACAGTAGCAAAATTAAAATAAAACACAGACTAAATTGTACAATGAAATATTAGTTAAAGTAATCTTTTAAAATCGCAATTATAGCTGGCACTATTTTGCTTAAAAAATATTAGCTATAAAATAACTAGTCTGTGGGGTTGTCTTTTTAGAGAGGTACAATTTACGACAACTCAATATTCATAGTATATACCATTTTCTTAAATAAAATAAATTTTATAATTCAAGAGGCACCAACAACCAATTATGTTAATTTAACAAATATTTTTTTAAATTAAAATTAACACTAAACAATTATATTTAACAACGGGTTTGTTATAATGAACAACAAAATTGTTAATTGTTAATCAACAATTATGTATTAATAACACTGTCCAACAGCATTTTTGGAACAGAATAGCGACCCTATAATTCTGAAAGGGTATGTTGAGTAGATCATTTTTGTAGAACAAACTTATGGTCCAGCACGTCTGAGTATTTTTTTACAGTGGGTCAAAGTTTTCATTTTTTGGTCGAAGGGAGCATTATACTTTATGAAAAAAATGCTGTAAGTTAATGTCTGAGAGAATTCTTATGACCAGAGTTGTATTGTGGAATTGTATGAGGATTATTTTTGTGGAAGATCTTAATCCTCTAACTGGTCTCTTTATGGGTCAATTTGACGCTTTTTTCGAGAAAATCAAAAAATATCCTTTAAAAAATGACATTTAAGGATTAAAATATTCTACGAAAATGTTTGCCGAAAAATTTCAGTGGGGGTCACCAAAGACACCATTGTTGTAAATAAAGCTCTTTACGACTAATTGGCAAAATTACACGCCAACTTCTATAAAAAAATTATAATTTTGTTTTAATACTGGTTTATTATAGTATGTACATATTTATTTTTTTGCTTCAAATTTTCGAGTAAAAGGGAATTGGGAAATAGCATTAGTATGACAATGGATTAAAGATTAAACTTAACACGCTTTCCTGAATTTAGCTTGACGTGAATGTTCTGATGGGTCAAGGTTTCTGTACAAGCCCCATACGTATTCAGCAAGCATTACACTTTGGGATTTCCCTTTGAATCTTTCTTCCAATACCTTTATATCCTGATGAAACCTTTCACCGTGTTCATCTGAAACCGCTCCAAGGTTTTCTTTAAAAAAATTGAGATGAGAGTGCAGAAAATGCAGCTTTAGTTTCATCTTAACGCCAATATTGTTAAAACCGATTAGCATGCTTTCAATATTTTATGCATAGTTTTGTGCTTTTGCGTTTCTAAGGAATTCTGATATAACCAGCTGCATAAAGTCAAATGCTGTCTTTTGCATATCCGACAGATGACCATAAAATTCTTCATCTTGTAATAATTTTGTTATATCGGGTCCAGCGAGCATTCCTAGAAAAGGTAATTTACATTGAATGAAATAAATTATTTCTTAAAACCGTATGGTACCTTCTTTTAATTTTGCTGCAGATAATCTGGGGAAAATTATTTGAATGCGTTTGAAAGCATTTCCTTGTGTATTTAAGCTTTTAATAAAATTTTTCACCACGTCCAACTTAATATGCAGCGGTGGAAGTATGACCTTATCTTTTGGGACAAGGGATTCATGGATTACATTTAAGTCACCAATAATATTCTCTTTACGTTCTTCGAAAAGTTTAATATGATAATGGCTGCTGGTAGCACGCGAATCCCATTTACAAAGAAAGCACATATATTTTGTGTATCCTGTTTGCATTCCAGTCAATATTGCAATCATTTTGAAGTCTGCGCATACTTCCCATTTATATTTATAGTATTCAATTTTATTTAAGAGATTTGAAAGATTTGCGTATGTTTCCTCCTTTTTTGTGGAATACGCAACCGGTATTGATGGATGCTGATTTCCATTGTGCAGTAAAACTGCTTTTAAGCTGTGTTTTGAACTATCTATAAATAGTCGCCAAGCGGAAGAGTCCAGTGGAAGCTTTAGATATTTTAGAACCTCTTCAATACTGCAACAGTATACAAGTTCTTCTGATTTTTTAAAATAACTTTCCAGATCGGCTTGTCTTTTTGTAACTTTTACATCGGCTTTTATCAAATTTCTGTTTTTCAATCTGGAACATAATATTTCAGCTTTCTCTTTTGTTAGTCCTAAATCTCTTACAAGATCTTCAAAATAAGCTTGGTCTACCAAACTAGGACATATGTTTAAACCATCAAGAGGCAAGTAACTTATATCTGATATGTTTTCAACCGCCGCTGTTATTTCTGTATTGGCGACTGTCATGTTGCCCGAAAATGTATGTGTAGGCGGTTGAGGCACCGGAACACCTTCACAGCGCACTTCTGGTAAAATGACATTATTTGTTGCTTCGTATGTCATTGTCGCGTAGTGCCTTTGGCTTCTACCAAATTTGTAATTTACGCAGAAATAGCATGTATCTGATTTGTGATCTTCAGGTTCAATCCATGTAATAGGCGCAGAAAATGGCAGCTCCTTAGTACCGCCTTTGTACCAGGTCAAAAGACCACTTTCGCAAGTAGTACATATGGTTTTTGGTATCCAAGCTTCAGATAAAAATCGTATTCCAAAGAAAAGAAAATATGGTTCTTCAATTGTAGGCAATATCTTTCTTCTGCTTTGATGGTGCGTAAAATGTCCACAAATAAAACAAAACCAATCTCTTAATTTGCAAACAGAATCCGCCGTGCTTATTTAAGCTTTAATTTTTCTTTTTTTATATTAATTTTAGTAAAAATCACACCCGATATGTACTGCTTAGTAGCTCAATTATGCTTGAATTTTTTCTTTTATTTTTTATTATTAATTTTAATAAATATCACACCCGATTTGTAAGTCACAGCTGACTAGACGCGAGAACTCAGTGTTTGGCCCGGCCGAACTTGACGCCGTTTTTACCTGTTTTGTATATGTTGGTGTATAATTTTACTAATTAAACTTAAAGAGCTTTATTTACAACAATGGTGTCTTTGGTGACCCCCACTGAAATTTTTCGGCAAACATTTTCGTAGAATATTTTAATCCTTAAATGTCGTTTTTTAAAGGATATTTTTTGATTTTCTCGAAAAAAGGGTCAAATTGTCCCATAAAGAGACCAGTTAGAGGGTTAAGATCTTCCACAAAAATAATCCTTATACAATTCCACAATACAACTCTGACCATAAGAATTCTCTCAGACATTAACTTACAGCATTTTTTTCATAAAGTATAATGCTCCCTCCGACCAAAAAATAAAAACTTTGACCCACTGTAAAAAAATACTCAGACGTGCTGGACCATAAGTTTGTTCTACAAAAATGATCTACTCAACATACCCTTTCGCTGTTCCATTCAAATAGTCTTAATTTGTTGGACAGTGTAATCGGTTCGTCATGTTGAGATATTACATTGTTACCATGTAATTAATCATATTTTCTACAATGGCTTTGTCATATTAAAATTGTAATTTGTTACCAATTACTGAATTTTTTTATTCCATTTCTATTTTTTCAACGATTTTTATTATATATTCTCATTAAAAATAATATACATTCAACAGATAACTTATTGGTAATAATAATTTTTAAAAATGGCTGTCAAACATTTTAATTTTTGACCCACTCAAATATTAATCTATAATATTAATAGGCAAAGCGATTTCTTGTGACCTCCTCTACATTTTTAGTTATCAACCGATTTTGTCAAAAAATATATCATTTGAAAGGTATTTCTCTCCAAATGTGGACCAACTTTACAGATGTGCACCATCTGGTATATTTTTTTTGAGTAATACTCTTTTAAAGTTGCTACTACCCCATACATATTGTATATTGTACATCGAAAGCCCTGTCTTGAATTGTGAATTGGCTAAAATTGATTAGCATACGTTTAGGCTCTTATAAAATTATTTATTAACAAACCCACTTATATATCTTTTGTGTGTTTAACAAGTATTTATAATGAAATTTAATGAGTTGTAGTTCAAAATTCTGAATTTTATGATTTTTTTTTAACTATTCATACATTTTTTATATATATGGGGCGTTTCATGTCAAGTGACCCAACTTTTAAAACCGATGTCTTCTGATCGGTTAGTCCTATTGGATAGTAGTTTAGACACAATTTTTCAATTTACTAATGCTTTAAAGTATAGAAATCTTATTATAGAAGATTTTGTTTGAATAATTTTAAGCACAACTTGTAAATGTCTGATTTAATAACAGACGACTATAAGTCAATGTTACTATTTACTTGTTACTTTTTATTTATATATTTTATATTAAATAAAAAAAAAATACATACATACATACAATTTTTCAACAAGATCGGTCAAGAACTCTCTGAGTTAGAGGGGTAAAAATTTGACATTTTCACCAAAGAGGTGTTTTTTCTCATCCATGTAACTTTTTACCTATTGCAAAATTTTCCCAAATAGTTTAGATAGCTATTTCTTCAATCTTTCGGAAAAAAATTTAAAAAAAATTGAAAATTTGTTTACTTTTTTCTTTTTTGCAAAATCAAAAATTTTTTTTTGCTTTTTTTTAAAAAAAACTTTTTTTCCTTTGCTCAAAAGAAAGCTTAGGTTTTTTCCTCTAAGAGGTTTTTGGTCGCTTAGTTTAGCAATCCTGTACACATTTCTTCCACAAATTCATCCATATTTAAAATTATTGTTTTCAATGTGCATCTGTCAGTCTGAATCCAAGAGACAAATTTGACGTCGCGATCAAAAGAGTTGACTAAATTCTCTTTGATTAATGTGGTTTCCGGGCAATTTGAACATTCACCTAAGTGGCAAGAAGTTATTGCGGTAATCGTGTAAATCTTCTGGCGAATCAGTTAATCAACAGCTGAACCTAGCAACGCGAAGAAAAGATTGGCAAAAAAGCAGCACATAAAGGCGATAAATAAGCTTGATGAAAGACTGGGTATTTAAAAATTTACAGAACTTAAATACTACATCAACTACAACAAATTTAGTAAAAAAATAGTTATGTTATAAATGGATCTAATGTGATTACGATAAAATTTTATTAAAATTTTTATCTTATTATTAGTATACGGGGGCGGATCAATAGGTCCGTGACTTTTTATTTTTTTTTATTTATTTATTTATTAAATTAATTTTGTAATTTCTACAACAAAACATTTGTCTTAAAAAGTAGAATTCGTATGGTGTTATAATGTGAATTAACAAAAGTAAAGTAATATAAAAGTAAAATAACAATTACATGCAAATTACAAATTACAAATTACAAATTACAATTTTTTAATTTATAAACAATAATTTATTTTAATAATAAAACAAGTTATCTATGAATAAAATTTAAATAGTTTTTTTTTAAATTCTAACGCGTTGCTGGTTTCTTTAATTGTAGGAGGAATAATATTCCAAAGACGTATTGCAGTTATAAAAAAATGCCATTCGGATATTAACGTCCGATGATTAAATTGAATTAAATTTCTATTTCTTCTGAGTTGACTAAATCTCAAACGATTAAAAAGATGACAAGGCTCTCGGGTTATTATAATTTTATGAAGAAATATTAGAGTTCTTATTTTCAGAAGGTCTTCGAACAACACACCAAATATTCTCTTAGAGTATGGAGTTATATTGAGGTAAACACCATTAGTTCTGTAATTACTGAGACCATAAATGTATCTTGCAATATTGTTGTAAGTAACATTCAATTTTGATTTGCTGGTTGCATCACAACTTGCAAAAATCTCACATCCGTAGGTTAAAGTAGGTATCAAATAAGTTTTAGCAAGCAGTAACCTTATTTTTATTGGCGTGTAGTATTGCGTAGGCCAAAGAGTCCTGAGCATCGCGTATGTTTTGCCACAGGCAGCTATGACGTGATCTGACCAGGTCAGAGTGTTATTAAATGTGATACCAAGATTTTTTGCTTTGTTAACGATTTCAATCTGTTGGTTGCTAATACAAACACTAGGACTTTCAATAATTTTCCTTGTCCTTTTATGTATAACGATACATTTGGATTTTTTAGGATTCAAACTTAAACCATTCACATTCGCCCAGAGAGAAACACGCTGCAAGTCATCATTTAGTTTTGCAGTACATTGTTCAATGTTTCCTTGTTTATTACTTACGTATAATTGGACGTCATCGGCATACATTCTAATGTTGCAGTGGAGCAACTGTTCAGGAAGATCATTTGCGTAGATGGAAAAGAGGAGAGGCCCAAGAATGGAGCCCTGTGGTACACCCCTGATAACGGGAAGAAAGGTTGAGGTGGTTAAAGATTTTATTTCAACACACTGTTCTCGATCCTTTAGATATGATTCAATTAATTTAGTAGATGTAGAGGAAAAATTCATCATTTTTTCTAATTTTTGAATCAATACGGTATGGTCAACGGTATCAAAAGCCTTTGAATGATCCAACAACACCAACATTGCAACACATCCATCGTCAATTTCCTTTCTGAGATCTTCGGCTACATCGGTAAGAGCAGTAATGCAACTATGTTTGGCCCGAAATCCAGATTGTTTATCGGTCAACAAATTATGATGTTCAATGTAATTAGTTATCTGTAAATGTAAAAGTTTTTCAAATGCTTTTGACAGATATGGCAATATGGCTATAGGCCGATACTCAGTGGGTGATTTTGGAATTGGAAGAATTTTAGCCTGCTTCCATCTTAGTGGATAAGTGCTTGTCATAATAATTTTGTTAAATATATTTGTAATTATTGGTAGTAGTGTCGGGAGAATAATTTTAAAAAAAGCGGGATGAATACCATCAATGCCTATAGCGTTTGATTTTATGGATAGGCAGCTTTTGAATACATCTAATTGACTTACACTTTCGAAATTGAATAAACTTTGTGGAAGATTTGTAGCATGATAGTTAATATAATAACTATGGTCTGCTTGAGACATGGGTATATTAACAAATTTTTTATTTATATCATCTGGATCTAATGTTATATTAACATCACTGTTTTTACTATTAACTATTCCAATTTCTTTAATGGTTTTCCATTTATTTTTTGTAGAAATGGATTGTGAAAATTTGTTGGCATAGTATTTTGACTTTACGTTTCTTATGGTTTTGGTTACAATTTTTCTCGCGTTGCGATAAGTATTATACAGATCATAAGTTTTATAGCGCTTCCAGCGAGAGTAAGCATAGTCACGATCTGCTATGAGGTGCTTAATTTCAGATGTAAACCAAGGTTTCTGGCGGTAATTTACTTCTTTCGTTTGCAATGGCACTATTGTATTAAATAACGTTGTTATATTTTGTTCCACGAAAGCCAATTGATCATTAACAGATAGCATATGATAAACGCAATCCCAGTCAATTTTGACAAACTCTTCTTCAAGAGTGAAATAGTTAATACGTTTCAAGTTACGAAATTGGATTTTCTCTGTAGAAGTTTCTAGTGGAATATCAAAAATTAAAAAAATTAGATCGTGCCTAGAAAAACACGATGCGGACAACTGGTCATATAATAAGATTTTTTCTTCATTGGAGACAAAAAATAGGTCGAGCAAAGTATTATTTGATGATGTAAAATGTGTTGGCATTAGAGAATTTGCAGAAACAAGATTAAATGATTGCATATTGAGGGTTAAACATGATTCTGTTAGCAGATTAGAGTTAAAGTCTCCAGCTATTAAAACGTCACTATATAATGCAGTGATATCTTCCAAAATTTTATAAAAATGTGTGAAATCAATAGTATTCCTTGGCCTGTAGACACAACCAATAAGAAATTTTCTTCCATAACTACAAGCTTCAAGAAAAAGATATTCTACTTTGTTGTTAGGGTCTATTTTTTCATCACTTTTACTTTTCAATTTACAGCCCAGCCCTTTTTTTACATAAATTGCCACACCGCCAAAGCCGTCAGATCTATCATTTCTATATAAATTATAACCATCCAGCGATACCAGGTCATCTGTGATAGATTCATCAAACCAAGTCTCAGACACACATATAACATTAACGTTAGAAATTTGAAGAATAAATCTAAACTCGTCTATTTTGTTTCTTAGACTTTGTGCGTTAGAATGAAAAACAGTTTTTTTTGCAAAAAAAAAAAAATTCTTTTTCAACATAATCTCCTTTTAGCTAAATACACTTAGTCCAACGTTTTTCCAATTTTTGTATCCCTTCCAAAAAATATATATTTCGAGGTCCATAAAATAGGCATTTGTTTGATCAATAATTTCATTTGGAGCTAAATCTCTTTCCACCGAGCCGTTTCTTTAGGTTTGGAAACCGAAAATAGTCATTGGGGGCGGATGAAGTACCAATTCGTAGCCCAATTCATGGAATTTTGCCACTGAGACCGAAGTTGTCACACGATTACGTTTATGGTCACTTGAGAGTAAACGCGGTACCCATCTTGCAGACAGCTTTCTTAAACCCAACTGATCATTTAAAGTCGAAACCGCACTGCCATATGAAATACCTATGGCATCGACAACCTCATGCACTTTTACTCTTCTATCGGCCAACACCATGTCGTGGATTTTTTCTACATTTTCGGGTGTATTGACCTCAATTGGCCGTCCAGAACGGTCAGCGAAACGAAAGTCAGTAAACCACTTTTTACCATTGAAATCGATGGTGCAGAGTCCCCATTGTATTTATCAAGCTTTTCCTTGGTTTGATTGACGGTTTTTTTTCGCAAAAAATAATGTTTAATAAGCACTCGAAATTCACTTTTTTCCATTTTCCATTTAAAAAAAAACCACGAGGTTGTATGCTTTGAACAGCTGTTAAACGTAAAGTAAATGACGGAACTTGCTCAAAATTTTACAGTAGTCTATTAACAGGTGGTACTTGATAGGAGCAGTGTTGCATATCATAAACCTATGAGGGAAGTTCGAAAAGTCACAGACTTATTGTTCCGCCCTCGTATATGCTAGCAGGTTCCAGCGTTCGAAATTCAATTTCTGGGTAACTTTATTTTTCAACTTAGTCAATTCACAAACCAACTTTTTTGGTTTATTATTATTGTGAATGAATAAAACAAACTCATTAACAAACACATTAGAAAATTTAATAAACACACATAACATATGTATAATTTTATGTATGTGTTAGTAGCAACTTTAAATGCGATTTACTAAAAATAAAGAAAAAACAAGTAAGAAAATTATAGTCGGTCTCATAGGCCCAACTAACTGAACATAGAAATAAGCATAAACCAAATTTGAGTTGGATTTTTATTAATTTTTTTGGCTGCAGATATGAAAAAGTTCATATCGGATGCTATATCTATATGGGGACTAGGCCCAAAAATGGACCGATCCTGACTATATTTGGTAAAATCTCTTGTATTTTGCAAAAATATATACAAACAAAATTTGAGAAGAATCAGTGCAATATTTTTGTGTTTTGATAGATTTAAGTGAAGATCGGGAAGCAGCTCTATATGGGGCCTATGACTAAGAGTTGTCCCATAGGGATCATTTTTAGACTACTGATTAATGGATGTAATATATACATACAAACCCAATTTGAGTTAGATCTATATGACAATTTGGATCTTATGGCAATATATGTTGATTTCATAGGGGTCATTTGTATGGGGGCTAGGTCTGAACATGGACCGATTCTCACCAATTTCAATAGCGTTCATCCCATGGCCGATAAAAGATTAAATACCAAATTTCATCAAAATACATATATTCATATTTGCGACCTGCAGTTTGATTACAAGGTTTACATGGACGGGCGGACGGACGGACGGACGGACGGACATCGTTAAATCGAATCAGATAGTAATTCTGATTCGATCGGTATAATTAAAGATGGATGTAGGTCAAATAGTTTTGGTTGTTACAAACAGCAGCACAAAGTCATTATACCCAAACCACATAGTGGTATAGGGTATAATAAATAGCGATTTAGGTAGAAGTAATTAAAAAGAGAAGTTTCAAGAATTAGGAATTAGTAAAACAACTTTTTTGTTTTCAACCACCGCTCAGGTAGCGATTTTTTTTATTTCGTACAAGCGAACTAATTTCAAAAATGAAGATTCAGTTAAGACTCGAAACTCAGCCGAAGCTGAGGTCGTTTAATTTTCGCTCGGTCGTAATAAAATTCGCTATTAATTTAGAATTCGTAGAATGTGAATTCGTATCGATATGATGCTGCCCAAATAGCAGAGAGAGTTAACATCTTCCAGTTGTTGCCCTTGCAGTGAGAAACGGTGGTCATTAGTGGCATTAAATCGCACTGATTTCATTTTTGCACTATTTATAATCAGTCCTGTACTTAACGCTTTTACTGTGACAAATGTCGTCTGCATATTCTAAGTCGGTAAGCCTTCCAGCCAAATCCATAGTAATTCCATGTGTAGGATTTACAAACTGGCCCATTATAACATCAAGCACGATGTTGAAGAGTAGGGGAGATAAAACACATCCCTGTCTCACACCCGTTGTAATATAATACTGATGTTCTCGCTCATTTGACCCTCGTGTAACACAAAGCAAGATGCGTCCGAATATAGACAAGCTACAAGTCGAATGATCTTGTCAGGGATTCCTTTACACTTCATCGCTTTCCATATGGCAAAGTGATGGATAGAATCGAATGCGCGTTGAAAATCTATAAATATTAATTAAATATGTGATTGCCATTCCACTGTATGCTCAGTTATTATTCGGAGGCTGTTAATGTGATCGATGCAAGATCTATTTGGCCTGAAACCTGCTTGCTCATTTCTCAAATCTGTCACTAATGCTGTAAAAATTTTGTTAAATAGGGTACGGGATATGATCTTGTTAAACATATATAGTAGAGTGAAGCCTCTCGTAGAGATCGCCCATAATATTCTTACTTGTTTTAAATCATATCATAAAATGTTTTCTGTAAAAGATCTGATTAATCAAAGAATCAAGTACATTTGATTAATGTTTTTCCTTCCACTGGGTCTCAACATACTCGTAGACAGATTGAGAATTTATTTACAATTTATTATGTCAAATATAGTGGCCCATAGCTGCATCGGTCATTTCAATAATTTGAAACCTTCTTTTGTCATAATTCCCGATCCTTCTTTTATCTTATATGATACAGTTGAACGTTAATCAAAAGTCATATTGTAAACATAAGATCATTTTCTTGTTCATCTTTGTTTCTATGCATTGCTTTCCTCTTTAGAGTTAATCTATTTCAAGCTGATAATTATATTTTCCTGCCAGTATGTTTGGATTAACCCCAGCATTGTGATTATCAAATTAAATGACTATAAATGTTTTATTGCTTCTTAATATGTTGTTTTCTTATCAATAAACTAACAATAAATTTAAAAAAACGTTTTGTTATTGTTAACAAATTGAGTGCGGCACCCAATTTAAAATATGATTATGATTAAGATTGTATAGTTCAAATTTGATGAGCTTATTATGCCGTCAATTAAAGCATGTAGTGGGGGATTAGTATTTTTGTTAATTCGCTTGGTACCCATTACTTTGGTTTCTTATCATAAAAAATTGTAAGATTATTAATTCATATTAGGGCACTAATCTTTTAGCCTTTGGAGTTCATGCAATTAGTTATTATTTTTTAATAACTGTCTATTGAGTTTTTGTATAACATCGACTCCTGAAACTAAAGAAGTAGCGGCTTCATATCGTATGATCTTGGTGGGCAATTTAAATCGCCAAAAGCAATTAAGATTTGTGGCAATTTCCAAATGAATTTAAAGGAAGTTCTCACGGTGCACCCGCAGATAAAAGCGAGAAAATAAATGGCATGTTTGTTCCTTTTCGCTGCCCAATCTTATATTTTTCATATTTGATCCAAAGAAACCTTATACTAATTGGATAGAATATGCAAGGTATTTGCATTGCCCATCCAATTAAATGGAGTGAGGTCGAAAAAGTCTTAACATACATACATGAAATGTAATAATAAAGAAACCATTGATCCTAGAGTTTTTACTTTTTTATACCCTCCACACCTCAGTGGCAGAGGGTATATATAGGTTTGTCATTCCGGTTGTAAAAAATATATTTTCTTATTCCTTATAACAAGGGAAGTTGATTTACCGATGACCGTCTGTCCGTCTGTCTGTGGAAATCACGATCACGCCGTCAATATCTAAGCTAGACCGTTCTTTTTTGTATAAAATCGTTTATTAACATCCCAAAGGAGTTGCTATTTAAAATCGTCAAAATCGGTCAAAGGGTTCACGAGCTATGAATGAAACTTTAAAAAGAAACTCTTGAAAAAATAAAATTTTTCAGTATGTTTGTTGTTTTTCGTAAGATATGTTGTATATGTTGTAATTCTTCGTATTGAAGTCATTACAGTTGTGTGTATATTAATATTTTTTTATCATTAAAATTAAATATTAAAAATTAAAAATTAATAAAAATGAAAAGTGAAAAATGAAAAATGGAAAATGGAAAATGAAAAATGAAAAATGAAAAATGAAAAATGTAAAATGAAAAATGAAAATGGAAAATGGAAATTAAAAATTGAAAAATGGAAAATGAAAATTGAAAAACTAAAGATGAAAAATGGAAAATGGAAAATGAAAAATGGAAAATGGAAACTGAGAAATGAAAATGAAAAATTGAAAATCGGAAATGAAAAATGTAAAATGGAAAATGAAAAATGAAAAGTGGAAAATGAAAATGAAAATGGAAAATGAAAAATTAAAAATTAAAAATGGATAACGAGAAATGGAACATGAAAAATGAAAAATGGAAAATGGAAAATGAGAAATGGAAATTGGAAAATGGAAAATGAAAAATGCAAAATGGAAAATGAAAATTAAAATGAAAAATGGAAAATGGAAAATGGAAAATGAAAAATTAAAAATTAAAATTGAAAAATGGAAAATGAAAAATGGAAAATGAAAAATGAAAAATGGAAAACGGAGAAAAAAATTAAAAATGGAAAATGGAAAACTAAAAATGAAAATTGAAAAATGGAAAATGTAAAATGAAAAATGATAAATGGAAAATGAAAAATGGAAAGTGAAAAATGAAAACTGAAAAATGAGAAATGAAAAATGAAAAATGGAAAATGAAAAATTAAAAATGAAAAATGAAAGACGAAAAATGGAAAATGGAAAATGGAATATGAAAAACTAAAAATGGAAAATGGAAAATGAAAAATTAATAAATTAAAAATGAAAAATCGAAAGTGGAATATGGAAAATGAAAAATGGAAAATGGAAAATGAAAAATGGAAAATGGAAAATTAAAAATTTGAAATGGAAAATTGAAAATGAAAAATGGAAAATGAAAAATGAAAAATCGAAAATGAAAAATGAAAAGTGGAAAATGAAAAATTGAAAATGAGAAATTAAAAATTAAAAACTAAAAATGAAAAACGAAAGATGAAAATTGAAAAGTGAAAAATAGAAAATGATAAATTAAAAATGAAAATTAAAAATAAAAAAGGTGGAGGGTATCAAAGATTCGGCCCAGCCGAATTTAACACTCTTGTTTTAATTTTAAATTATATTAAAGCTTACAAAAAAGATAAATTTTATAGATCTAATCATTACTTATGATTTTATGGACCTTTCCGGAAACCATGCCATTAAGGATTTTATAGTGGACTCTATAAATATTTTAGAACAGGTGGCTCATCTCCGTTTAAAATCCCCACATTTTGGAACACATTTTTTGTGCTCTTTAACGTCCTTTTCACAGGAGGATTCTCCTTCCCTGGTACAAAAACCACGTTATCGTTCTGGTACCACTCCATGGCTTTCTAATATATTCAGCCCAATTCTGAATATTTCCATGGATTTTTCTCCCGAGAAAAAAAAGTCTTCCTCATCTTCATTGATAGTTATAGATTTTTTTCATTTGAATATATATTGGCAAAAAAAAACCATTTAATAAAAATATGTGAAAAATTTTGCGGAAGGTTTTTTGGGACGTACGTTCATCTTTTATTTTGGTTTTTTTTTTAAATATTGGGGCATTAGTTAATTTTTTGGGGGGCTTTTTTTAAAGGTTTTGGGACTTTTGTTCATCGCGAAGTTACGCCCCAATATTTTGGGGCATTTGTTCATTGGGGCCTAAGTATTCAGCGCCAAATAAACGTGAAGATAAAGAAAAAAAAAAAGATAACTGGACGTTAAAAAAGGGTTGGCCTGACAATGATCCCGAAAATGTTCCATAGTATAATATATAAAAAATACATTTTCTACTCTGTACGAAAAAATATACAGTCTGCCAAGAAAGTGTTTTGACATAGTCGTAATACAAATTTAATTGGTTTGACTTTTACGGTTAAAAATATTATGCTCCTGTTTTGTTTAAAATTTTTCATTCATTAATTCCATATTATCTACAGTCTGCCAAGAAAGTGTTTTGACAAAAAAAAAAAGATTTTATTGCTTTGTTTTAAACAATTTGTATTACTTATTCTTTATTATTCAACAAAAAAGAACAATATTAATATTAAGTAAGATTAATCTATAACAAAAACAAAAAAAGCTTCAGTATATTGTTGTTTTTTTATTGCATTTTATATGAAAAAAAAAAAAAACTATCTATATATATAAAATTCGTTTTCTGTTTGTTTGTTTGTTTGTTTGTTTGTTTGACCGCTACACAAATTTTTATTTGTTAACAGATTGCTCTGAAATTCGGTACACACGATCCCTATACTCCAGCTAAGGTCACCGTATACTTTTTATTGACCACGCCTACTTTTGCGCCCACTTTTTATATACAATCCATTTTCTGCTTTTTGGTACATTTGTTCGCTACACAATTTTTTTTTAAACGGATTTCTCTGAAATTTGCTACACACGATCTCTGTACTCCATAGAGGTCGCCATATGATTCTTGCCGGCCACGCCTACTTCTACGCCCACTTTTTATACAAAATTAATTTTATGTTTTTTGGTATATTTGTTCACTATAGAAATTTTTATTTTTCAAGGGATGTCTAAAATTTGGTCACACGATCTCTATACTACAGGGAAGGTCACCATATGCTTCTTACAGCCCACGCCTATTTTGCGCCAACTTCTATGTATATAAAACTTATTTTTTTCCTTTTATTTGTTTCTTTATTTGATTGTTATACAAACTTTTATTTTTCAATGGCTTTCTTCGAAATTTAGTACATATTCCAGGGAAGATCGACGTATGATTTTTACCGACCACGCCTACTTTTACGCCCGATTTTCATATAAAATTCATATTTTGCTGTGTGGTATATTTCTTCCCTATACAAATTTGTACTTTTCAACGGATTTCTCTGAAATTTGGTTTACACGGAAATAACTACACGGTGAACAAATTCCCCAAACTTAAAAAAAAGGTACCCAAATGAAATGAACAAATTCCCCATTTTTTTTTAATCGAAATAAATAATGAACTTACTCCCCAAATTCATTCTTAAATTTTTACATATTTTTATTTAATGAATTTTGTTAAATATTTATTTTAGTGAACATTTGCATACTGCTCTCAATATATGTCCTACTATAGATGCATTTAAAATGAGTATTCTTTTCAATAGCATCATTTCGTTGCGCGGAAGCTACGCGCACGGGGAATACAGCTTAGGTAGAATATCGGAATGATTTGAAAAATATATTTAGACAATTAAAATAAGTTGGCAACAGCTGCGCGGCAGCACAGGTGTGGCTGCCAAACGCGCGGACGCTACGCGCTCTCGGAACACAGCTCAACTAAAATATCGCAATGCTCTAAAAAATATGTTTTTGGAATTAAAATAAGTTAACGAGAACTAAGCGGCAGCACGGGTAGTAACTGCGAGGAAGCGGCGCGCGGACGCGACGGATGCGGACGCGACGCGCTCGCGGAACACAGCTCAGCTAAAAATCGCAATGATCTGAAAAATATATTTTGGCGATTAAAATTAGTTGACAACAACTACGCGGCAGCACGGGTGTGGCTGCCAAAAGCGCAGAAGCGGCGCGCTACCGCGCACTCGGACACAACGGATGCGAATGCGACGCGCTCTCGGAACACAGCTCAACTAAAATATCGCAATGCTCTAAAAAATATGTTTTTGGAATTAAAATAAGTTAACGAGAACTAGGCGGCAGCACGGGTAGTAGCTGCGAGGAAGCAGCGCGAGGCGCGCGCACTCGGACGCAACGCGCTCGCGGAACACAGCTCAGCAAAAATTCCGCAATGATCTGAAAAATATATTTTGGCGATTAAAATAAGTTGACAACAACTGCGCGGCAGCACGGGTCTGGCTGCCAAACGCGCGAAAGCGGGCGCGACTCGCTCGCGGAACTCAGCTTAGTGAAATGTCGTATGATAAATTTTGTCTACGTATGTGAAATAATTACCTGTTGATCAAAATAGGCCATACATATACTATAAGCATTTGCTTAAAGAAACCTTGCGACACAATATTAAACGTCGCATTAGTCTTTCATTTCTGAAACATGAATTTGACGTCTCTGCTCAATGATGATCACTTATTGAATGAAGTAATTAATTTTTTAAAAGTTCTGATTCCTTTAATTTGCGAACCATTCCGTTATATTTGATGTTTATAAATAAACTGAAAACAAAAACTTAAAGCGGTTTCGCAGCTTATTTTTGAAGCATTTTTGCTGCAGCATCTTATAAAAAACTTCTAAATTAAAAAATCAAAAAATTTTTAATTGAAATAAAAAATGAATTTGCTGCCCATACAAATTTTTGGGGAGAAAGTTCATTTTATTGGGGAATTTGTTAATGGGGGACTAGTCAAAGGCCTTTTTATCCCGGGCAAGACCGGGTAAAAACAGCTAGTATAAAAATAATAAACTCAAATAATTAGTACATCGTGTGGTCGGCCATCTTTCATAAATCACGTCTTTTCATGGAATTAACTAGTTTTTGCAGCACCTCCGTTGTAATTTTATATCAATCTTCTAAAATTATTATTTTGAGATCAGTTTTGTTTTTAGGACGCCCCTTGGCAGTGCTTTTCTTTTCAAGTAAACCAACAAGTTTTCGATTGGGTTTAGGCCTGGACTCTGGGCAGGTCTGTCCAACAGTTTGCTACGGTTGCAGAAAAGCCAATACCTTACCATTTGCGCCTTAAGTTTGGGACCATTATCTTGATAAAATATCAAATGCGGTTTTCTATCAGCATAAAACCCAAGTTTATCCGCGCTGTTAATTTGACGTCGCTTCTAAATATCTAAGTATTGTTGCGTATCAGTAAAACAAATATATTCTACTTACTTAGCTTCTCTCAAATCATGATCGAAAGTTTTTCCAATTTTTAGCGGCTTTCTACATCGCAGAATATAACGTCATTTTAGTAGTCATCGAACTAGCGCAATGTCAAAAAGACGATATCTTTTGTTTGGGTTGTACTGTAAGTAATGGTTTTTTTAGATCAACTCTTCATGAATACGCGTTCCTTTTCAAGACCTCGGGTCTAATCGTTGCATTCATTATCGTAATTTTTCGATCCAATTTTTTTTCATTTTCCAAAATACAACATTAAGTATAATTTTACTCTGTCACTGTTAACGAGATATGAGCCCTAGTTAAGAGTAAAAGTGAAACGAGGTCTGACGTTGTCCGTCTTCTTTAAATAATAAACCGAAATAAAGAATTTCGAATCAAAAGCTGCGATTAGCTCCCTGTCTAACTGTTTCGTGAGAGACTACAATACCACATATATATGTAATTAAGTTTACCTTCAATTTCCCAATAAGTTTTCAACTATCTTGCCTTGTTAAATGCGTACTACTCTCTCCAGTCTGCCTTCGCTTTTTGTATGATTTAATATATTTTAAACCGTCTGTATTGCTAATCGAAAACATTTCGGATAATTCTTCCACTGTTTTCCCGAAATTGTGGTTGTAGTAATCCAACTGAATCAAGTCTTTTGCCAGGCATTTTAATTTCAATAACAACACCTTTTTATGATCAAAGCACAAATAATTTTTATTAATTAATAGGCACGGCGATTTCTTGTGACCCATGTAACTATGTCAGTTTTAAACCGATTTTGACTAAACATACCTCATTTTAAAGGTATTTCTTTTTAACTGTCCAGCAGATTTACAGATTGCACCGTCTGGAACATTTTTTTTTTTTAGTAAAATTCATTTAAAGTTGTTACTAGCGCCTACATAAAATTATATAATGCTAACGTGTATGCAAAAATTGTATATTAAAAGCCCTGTGTTGAATAGAAAAATAATTTTGGACATAATAATGACGATAATAACACAATCGAATTTCATTATAATAATTGCATACCACACGCCTTGTGATGAATTGAGAATTGCCTAAAATTAGCACACCTTTAGGTGGCATACAAGCTGGTTCAAATACCTTTACGCTCTTATTTCTGTGTGTTCAACAACTATTTATAATGAAATAAATTTAATGAATTAAATAGATTAAAAAAACATTGAAAGAAATAAATTGAATGAAAAACTAAAATTTCCTAGAATTTTCACTCGAATTTCGAGGGCTGGAATCTGCTAGTTTTAATTAATGTTGGATTAGGATATAAGAAGTTATTTTGATTAAAGCTAAAAAAGTAAACCCAATGACAGTAAAGGGATTTTAATAGAATATTATCATTCAAAGTGAAATTGTAAAAACACTTTCTTGACATCAAAATTTTCGAGTCTCTTCTCTTTTTGTTCTATTTTTCGACACTCTTTTAAGTTTGTTCTATTTTTTTTACTGTCTTTTGGTAAATACATTAATAAATTATAAATAATAAAGAAGTAAATTGAAACCAAAAAGGAGAACTCTGTGGTCACAAGCGATAACCGCCTAAGTCCACTTAAGAACGATTTGAGTTATGTATGCTATCATATTCTGCTAAAATCGTTTTATATTCACGTGAAGTCCCGATTTCTCTAACACTGTTTGTTAAAAAGTTGTTAATGAAATCATTCTGACGTAAGTCGTAATGAAGCCCCATTACATTTATATAAAAAGTTATTTTTCTCGAAAGCATGATTTTCGACTTAGGCGGTATTAACCTCGCAAGCATTAGCTTGCGATCACAGAACTATATATTTAAAAGAAACATAAAAATATAAATATAAATATAAAATCCCGCGATTTTGGGGATCGATAACCCTTCTTTTTTTTCAACTAGTGCTTATTTCGTGAATGGTAACACTTAGCTCATGTCTGATTTGACAGATAATTAGTTTTATCCTTCCGCTGAACGAATATGGTAATGTATACGCTTGAACAACGCTGGGAAATATTGTGACATTACTTTGAAAATCATGGTAATGTTGCAGAATGTGTGCGTAAATTGCGTACGGATTTTGGAAGAAGAGAAGCACTTTCAGCTCCGTATGATCGTTATCTTGTGAAAAAAGTGAAAGAAACTCCTCATCGATAAACCAAAGCGTGAAAAGCCAAAAACAGTGCGTACACCCGAGAATATTGCTGGTGTTGCAGAAAGTGTGCGTGAAGCGCCATCAACATCAATTCACCGTCGTTCGCAAGAATTGAACATTTCGGAGGCATTATTGAGACGAATTTTGCATAAAGACCTTGGAATGACGCCATACAAAGTCCAATTGGTTCAGGGGTTGAAGCCAACTGACCATCCAATGCGTTTTCGCTTCGCTAAGTGGGCCTGCGATCGACTTACAGAAGATGCCGATTTTGCCAAAAAAAAAAATCATCTTTTCAGATGAAGCTCATTTTGGCGGTTATGTAAACAAGCAAAATTGTCGCATTTGGGGCACAGAAAACCCGTACGCATTCATTGAAAAGCCGATACACCCAAAACGAGTCACTGTTTGGTGCGGATTTTGGTCCAGAGGCATAATTGGGCCATTTTTCTTCGAAAATGAGCAAGGAGTGGCCGTTACAGTCAATGGCAATCGTTATCGGGCCATGTTGAACGAATTTTTGTTCACAAAAATTGAAGAGGAGGATATTGGCAACATTTGGTTTCAACAGGACGGCGCTACGTGCCACACAGCCAAGCTACACTCGATGTTTTCGCCCTGTTTTTGAAGATCGCATTATCAGCCGCAGAGCTGATGTCGTTTGGCCATCTCGGAGCTGCGATTTGACACCGTTGGACTATTATTTGTGGGGTGCCCTCAAAGATAAGTGTTACGCCAACAACCCAGAGACATTTGACGCTTTAAAGGACAATATTCGTGAAGTCATTGGTGAAATACAGCTGCACACAATCGATAATGTGCTTAAAAATTGGACCGATCGTGTGGGCTACTGCATGGCCAGCCGAGCCAGCCATTTGAAAGAAATTATTTTCCATTATTAACCGGAAGGATTGTACTTTCCAACATTTTGAAACAGAATATCATAAAGTTTTCTTTTAATTTAAACTTTAAGGGCCGATAAGGGCTTCTCATTAAAAAAAAAAAACAATATAAATTCGAAAAATCTTAGGGGAGCATTTTTTAAGAAGATAGATTCATTGTGGCTACAAAATTCATTGCCAACCAAATTTCTAAACCCAAATTTATATTTTGGGTTTATGACAGTTACAATTCTCTAGTCAGTAAATATTTTATCACAATAGAAAATGGTTAGCTGCTATTAAATTGCTGTTGATACTGTTGTTGAACTTCAAAACAATGCGGTTGGCATAATAATTAGTTGTTATGCCTACCGATCAGTTTTGTTCTTCTGTGTACATACTTACGGGAGTAATTTTTATTATTTTTTTCTCTCTCAATTATATTAATAAATAAAATTATCTTTAAGAACTGCCAGTTTGATTTAGAGTAAATAATAATTATGACAACCGAAAATCCCTAGCACTCACTACTTTTAAGTTTCACACTAAATAACGATGATGATTATAAAATAATATTATATTGTGATAAGTAAGAGTTATAAAAGAATATGTTTAATGTTATTTTCTTCTTTAATCTTAATTTAATAAAAATTCCATAATTTATCTTGTGTACTCGTACATACAAAATACCATAATAACGATCACGCCACTAGCAGACGATCAACCATTTAAACCATATTGTGTCTGTCCGTCATTAAGAATAAATGAAACTTAATTTGGCGGCATACAATCTGACATCACGAATGATCCCATTAATTATGACATATGGACGTACATATTTTTTTAAATTCGAATTATTTAATTATTTAATTGACGCAGCAAAGTGGAAGTTTGGCTCATACTAACAGTTCTAAAATTTTTCTGTTACTACGATTATTATTCTTTAAGATAACAGGTAGGCCTTTTTTTTATAAATATTTTTATAAATATTTGTTTAGGTTGTAAAAATTGCTATCGTCGTTATTTATTATTTTGTTGTAAGACTATAGAAAAATACAATACATAACATAGATAAATAAAAAATTATATAGAATTAGTAAATGTTAAAATACAGTAATTATTTTTTTAAAAGCCAATAGGCGTAACTACCGAAATAATTTTGTATCGAAATAATTACATATCGCAATTAATTATGATAGTTCGACATTTTGTATAATGAGAATCGTTGATATGATTTTCAATGTCAATAGTTATCATTTGTATTACAATGGTTTGTAATATGTTGTCATTTACAACACGTGTCAACATTTGACATCTAAAATGAAATTGTCACCATGTTGGGTCATTTTGTTTTTTCGATTGATGGCCGGGTTTTTTTTATTATTTTATAAGATGTAATGACAACGTAATTTATAGAATATCACTAGGTGTCAGTTGAGGTAATTTTTTTGTTGCCAGTGACTAAGACATGGTGAACACCAGGCATTAGTATCGAAACATTTAAACTTTAGAGACCATCAAACAAATGTTTTAAATATTTTAATCTTAATATTTAAAATACATGACATTTTATTTTTTTAAAGCCGTAACAGTATTCTAATCATCTTTAAATTCTATCTAGTAAAATTTCGAATGCTTTCGTGTTAAATCCGATGCAGTGAACTCTACCGAATAACTAAAACATAAGAAGTTCACTTGCTCTTGACTGAGTAAATTAGCCCCATCTTTTTTGTTACTCACCAACACTCAGGGGATGCTCCCTACAAATGCAATGCATTCTTATCGGAAGGAGGAAATAGGTAATAGTGGACATTTGATTGTAACTGTCAGGAAAAACTTATGCGGGGAGTTTATTCCACATACGGCTAGTTCGACTGATGAACGAATTTTCTCTGTAATATGTTGTGCGGTCAACTACAAAGGGATGTGATCTACTAGAGAAGCGCGTAGAGCGAACCGAAACTCGGGCACTTAGAATAAGTTCGCTAATCTCAGAAGAACATTTACCATGGTAATATCTATAGAACAGTGCTACACAATCCACATTCCGACGATGTTCCAATGAGTCAATAGAGTTGGATATCCTTCTGTCATTGATGAGCGCCAACGCCCTCCTTTGCACACGGTCCAGTAGCTCCAAAATAGACTTGGAAGCTCCTGCTCCTATATCGAAGTTTTCTTCCATTTTCGGTCGGATGTAAGTGGTATAGATTTTAAGGAGATTGGAAGGATTGCAGTAATTTTTTCACCGTTTTAGAAAACCCAGACACTTGAATGCTTCTTATGACACTTGAAAAACATGCTCGTTCCAACGAACAACACCTTGAATGCTAATGCCTAGAACATCAAGAGTATCCTATTCATCAATACCTATAACACCCATATATACAGATGACATTGTTGAAATCAAGGCCCCATGGATCAACAAACTTCATTGAGTCTTCAGCGCATTAAAATCAATCCTATTCGCTTTATACCCCACTCGGAGATTGTTAACAGGTCTTAATTGAGTGTGTCATTCATTGTCCGTCTTTTGCCCCAAATCTCCAAAAGCCTTGGCCTACAATTGAAGGAAAATAAATGAAAAATATTGCTGTCGTCCTTGAAAGAGTCTATAGAATAGAAGTTTTGACTAAGAAGGTCATTCATAAAGATAAGTAAAAGATAAGGAACCATAAATTTGTTTACCCTCCACACCACTGTGCAGAGCGTATAGCCGTATATAAGTTTGTCATTTCGTTTGAAATAATTATAAAATAATTTTGGACATCATACGTGCAATATACATGTATATACAGTGAGTGCCAATACAATGGAAACTTTTAACAAAATATATTTTTGACGACTTGGACGGTCAATACCAAAAAATGGGATCATAAAACGAAAAACTTTTTTATTAATTTAACAATTTTTATGTTCTATCTATATATTAATATGTGAAGGTAAATTTTTAGTTCCCTTTTTAAGCAATATGCGGGCACGGAGGAGTGTAAAAATTGGCATAGTTATAGTTCATATGGAGGAGAAGCTGAGAATGATAAAACTTATGTTTAATCTGTCTTAGAAACTTATTAAATTAAACAAAATAAAATAAAATATTTATAATAATTCGTTACACCCTGTTAATGCGAATGATTTAAATTATATATCAGATGCTCTGTGTTGAATTGTGAATTGCTAAAATTGATTAACATAGCTTTAGGCTTATTTAAGTATTTATAAATTTTTTATATATCTGTGGTCACAAGCATTAACTGCCTAAGTCGAAAATCATGCTTTCGAGAAAAATAACTTTTTATATAAATGTAATGTGGCTTCATTACGACTTAGATCAGTATATTTTTATTAATATCTTTTTAATAAATAGTGTTAGAGAAATGGGGATTTCACGTAAATATAAAGCGTTTTTAGTAGAATATGATAGCATACATAACTCAAATCATTCTTAAGTCGACTTAGGCGGTTATCGCTTGTGACCACAGATATATAGATTAAAAAAACATTGGAAGACAAAAATTTTATGAAAAAGTAATATTTACTAGAATTTGCACTCGAATTTCGAGTGCTGGGCTATACTAGTATCAAATTAAAATAGCTTAACTTCAGAAAGAAATAGCAATAAAATTATTTTTTAATTCTGGTTCACAACGCCGAGACATGGAGTAAATTAAATTGTTGATGATATTCATTGAAATTGTTTGTGTAATTTCATATCCTTACATTTCGATCTACAATTTCCCATAGATTTTTTATGGGATTGAGATCTGGTGGTTGAGTTGTTCATTCCGAAACATCAACTGCATTAGAATGTAGCCATTCTGTTGCAACTTTGGAGGTGTGGTTTGGGTCATTGTCATGTTAGAATTGCCAGACCAGGGGCATATTTTCCTCTGCGTATCGTTACATTACATCATTTTGAATTTACCTGTATCGAATTCCAGTTAGAGTATCTTTTACTACGTGAAATTAACCCATTCCTTGGCCCGAAAAGCAACCCCATTCTATAATTGCCACCGACAAACTTAACAATTTTATTTTTATATATTCGGTTTAGTCGTTTTTCCTGTAGTCGTCGTACGAACGTTCTTCCATCATAGCCTCTTAAATTATACATCGCTATATCCTAAAAGAGAACGGTATTCAAATTCTGTCTTAACAAGTTCATGTGTTCTTTGGCAAAATTTACGATAGCCAAACGATTTTTCTCTGACGATAACAACCAAGATTAGCCACAATTTCTCTTTAGTTTCAGGTCTTATTTTTCAAGATTTTTTAAACTTTCTTGATATTGAATTATCCTTTTCTTCACCCAATTTTCGGGTCCTGCCGCCTAAAGCTTGAGTCGTCAACTTACCTCTTTCACGATATTTCTTGATCAAAAATATTCTTTTACTTAAGACCAGCAGTAAAATCATCTATTATTCTGGTTTTTTATAATAAATGATTGTAAAATTAAAACATTGAAAAATAGAATTTGGTTTAACAAACTATTGAAAGAAAACGTCAGTAACTATGAATATTTAAAGGTCTTCGAAAATGGACTTTCTCAGTATTTTGCTAAAATTAAAAATTTCTTTGTAAATTTTAATTTTTAAATGACTGTAACTTTTTTGTTTTAAAAGATTTTGAAGTAAAATAAAATTTGTATAATCTTCTAAGCTATTAATGTTAGAAATATAAAGTCACTGAGTCGTTTAGAAATTAAAAAAAAAAAACTATTTAAAAAAAGGTCCAAAACTCCTCAAAATCTCCTACTTAATAGAGCATAACTCCTGCCCATCAAAAGCCATCAAAAAAATTTTGCACTCTTCTGTAGTCCGAACCCTCCCCTACACTCCTATATCCGTGTTTACTAGAACAATTTTTTTAATCCATGGTCAGATATTTTATGCAAAATTTATGAATACAAAAGTTTTCCACTATGTGGTTAGGGTATAATGAGTTTGCCATATGTTTGTAACTACCAAAAATGATTTATCCTATACCCATATTTTATTATACGGATCGACTCAAATCACTTTCTGAGTCGATTTTACGATGTCCGTCCGTCCGTCTGTGTGTTATGAATACAAAAGTTGGTTGTACCGATGTATTTTTTGCGTGAGTTTGTTTGTTTGTTATACTGACAGAAAAAGGAAACGGTAGAGTTGACACGAGTTGTTATATACTATAAAAAAGGGTTGAGACATAATGCGCTTAACTGATAAATTATATTAAAATCTTTTTTATTTTGACAGGTACATTTACATAGGTCTTTTTCAAAAACATTAATAGTCAGAACTTGAGTTATATAGTTCAAATACCTGACAAAATGGGAACAAAATTTAAATAACAGGTAAATGGTAAAAAAAAACTATTACGACACACCCTTTTAAGATATGAGAAGGTATGCTTCACCTTTTAAAAGGGGTCAGGGTCTGGGTTTTTTGTGATTCAAAAAGTGGTAATAAAAAATAAAAAATTGTATTTTACATAATTGCAAGAAAGAGTATCTATAATAGTAATAGGCTAGGCGATTTCTTGTGACCGATTTTTTGTTCTGCCGTTTTATTCCGATTTTGAACAAACGTACATTATTTGAAAGGTACTTCTTTTTAGCCGTTTTGCAGATTTTCAGATTTTAAAATTTTGTCCTTTATTTTCAGTAAATTACATTTAAAGTTGCTACTAACACATACATAAAATTATACAATGCTATGTGTGTGTTAATTAAATTTGTTAATGTGTTTGTTTTTTGTGTTGATTTGTCAAGTGACTGTAATTGATTAGCATACCTTTAGGGTCTTTATTTAATGAAAAAAATAAAATTTTCTAGCAGAGGGCTGGAATCTGCTAGTTTATAATAATGTTTCCACAATTATTATTCATAACAGTTTGAACAATGGCTAAGTACTGTTATAGAGATCTCGCTGCTTTTATTTTCAACAAAAATATGTATATAATATAATATAATTCTGCACATACTGAGCAACCATTTCTTTAAGAATTGTAACCTACAAGAAATTGAAATGCACAAAGAAAAAATTAAAACTTTTGCATCAAATTTGAAAAAATGGTACATTGAATACTCTCATAGCAAGGCAAAGATGTACAAACGTCACCAAGACTGGTTATTAAAGGAACTTATTTTTGAGAGTTCATCTACAACTACCAACGAAAGTGGGAAACTACCTCTATTGAATAAGACGAAAAAGCTAAACAACTTATAGAAGATGAAAATTAAGGCTATTTAGAAGAAATATTTACTAAAATTGTTTGATTTAAAGTACTTTTTCGGTACACTAACAATAAGTTATACTCTTTTCTATATAGTTAACAATTTTTCTTGATTTTAAAATTTATTTATTTTATAAATTTACAATAAAAATTTATATAGAAATATTTAAAAAGACAATAAAAAAATGTTTAACTAAAGTAAAAACATACGACTTTTCCATTGAAACTTCTCTATCTTGAACCAATATCAGGTGGCCTTTACGTTCGCTGCTTAATAAATTATATTTTGACTTGGGCTCTTTCAAAAAAAGGCCACCCTTTGGTACTTGTGAACATTAGGACTAGAAAGCTTACGGGGGCCAAAGTTTATCATTTTCTGACAAAATTTAACTTACAAAATTTTTAAAAAGTATTAGTTGTAAAATTTACTAAAAAAATAAGTTATACAAAAAAAAATATTTTAACCTTTTTACGCTTCACTTTTGTAGTAAAATTCGACTAAAAAATTAAAATGTATTTTAAACCCTCCATAACTTTTTTTATTATCGGTCGAAAATTAAAGGCTAAAGTCCCAACTTTCAAACCCATATCAAAATTCCAATCCAAACAAAAGTTATGGATTTTTGACTGTCTTCTCGTGAAATGGTCCACTGTGCGCCGTCAATAACTCAAATAACTCGGCTAGGTTCTTATAACAGTTATAACAGTCCTTATAAAAGTACCTTTTCTTTAAAGGTACATTTTCTTAAAAAGTACATTTTCTTAAAAAAGTAAATTTTCTTAAATCTTCTCAAAAAAGTACTTTTTCCTAAAAATGTATATTTTTTTTATTTTTTTTTTTTTTTTATTGATTTTATTATGTAATACAAAAAGCCTTCTTCATTGGCCAAACTATTACAATTGAAAATATTTGTTTATTCAAAGTAAACCAAAAAAAATAATTCTTAAAACATAAATAACACTAAAGTTTTGTAAATAGCTTCAATTTATAACAAAAAAAAAAATACAAATTATGTAAATACTTAAATGTAAGTCCACTGTCAGCAATGTCTAATACCACCAAAAAATGATTATTGATTATTTAGATATTGAATTAACCTATTGCGGTACACTCGATAAGAAAATTGAAATGTTCGTAGCTCGTTCGGCAACTGGTTCCATGAGCGTGCAATAGTAATTAAAAAAGATTTATCAAAAAATGAATTGTATATTCTTGGTATAAATATCTGCACATTTCTTGTGGAACTTATAAAATTAAAACGATCTAACAAAAACCGAGGTGTAGAACTCTTAATGAGTTTATAAAAAGATATCAAATACCTCAGAGTTAAATAATTTTCAAAAGAACATTTTAAAAAATTATTGACATATGACAATTTTATTTATTAAAAGCTTTATCCTGTCAAAGTTACCAGCCGTCGAGCAAAGGAATACTTCAATACAATAAGATAATTGAGACATTAAGAGAGCATGGGCGACTCTACGCCTTACATGATACGGTAAGTACATGTTAAGGCAATTTAGTTGGCGAAGAGTAAAACACACCCGTGAACATATAGCGTCTATGTGATATGAATAATTAAGTCTATTGTCTATAATAACACCTAAAATCTTAGTTCTGTCAACAAACTCCAGTTCACCCCCACCCATCCGAATCCGTATATCCCCTAAATTTGATGAACCAAATTTCAAAATCTTTGTCTTTGAAAAATTCAATATAAAAAATTAGATCTCATCCAAGCTTCAACTCTGGCTAAGGTATTATTTATCAGCATTTGAAATATTTCGACTGAATGATTATAATGAAATAAAATTTGTATGTCATCAGCAAATGCATATACTGAACACATTTCAAAATGTGTATAGCCAAGCACATCACTTGAACCATTGCTCAAACCATCTAAAAAATTGTCATTTACATGATCAACATCTAAATCAATATTGTCCGGGATTGAGTTTCCAGTACGAGTAACTCTTAATCGATTCCACATATCCTTAGAATTGACACCATCGAATATTTTTCCAAAATAACCTTTTTTAATTCTGCGTATAATTCTCTTGGCTCTGTTTCTATATTTGCAAAATACACTCCATTTATATGTAGTGGGATCTTTTATATATGCCTTGTAAGCAATGTCCCTAAGAGATCTTGCATAAATTATTTCGCCAGATTTTATCCATTTTGTCGACCTTTGTTTTACTTTAAATCTGGTCAAAGCAACCAAAGCAAACATTTTCAATATTAAAGAATCCAGTACTGAAATCTGACAATTAACATCTATTGTGTTATAAAAGGAAGAGAAATCATGATCCAATACACAAGTGGCTAATTGACCACTATCACATAACGCGTAATTCCGGTATTCAATATACTCATCTGAAACTTGATTACATATTAAAGACAACTTAAATGAAGCATAAATAAAAGAATAATGGGATGAAAGAAATGGACATTGGAATTGACCACTTGTATTAAGAAGAGATTGACTACTCAATAGAAAATAGTCTAAGAGCGATGTAGTATTATTCCGAACATCAAAATGTGTGGAAATAGAATTGTGCCTTATTAAAAGATTAGAGCGATCACAAAAAGAGCGAATTTTCCTTGCCTTTGTTATATCAAATAAGTTGATATTAAAGTCCCCAACTAATATTATATGTAAAATGTATATTTATGTATTTTTATTTATTAAAAAGTACCTTTTTAAAATAATGACGTTTTCTTAAAAAGTATTTGTTAAAGTGCCTTTCTTAATAAATTAACTTTTCTTAAAAAATTATCTTTTATTAAAAAGAACCTTTTCTTAATAAAGTACCGTTTCCCAAAAAAAGTACCTTTTCCCAAAAAAGTACAAAGTGATTTTCCTTAGAAAAGTAACCTTTTCTTAAAAAGTAAATTTTGTTAAAAAGTACTTTTTTAAGCGCCTTTTCTTAAAAAAGTAATTTTGCTTAAGAGTACCTTTTCTCAAAAATGTAAATATTCTTTTTAAAGCACCATTTCTTTCAAAAATACATTTTCTTACAAAATTATATGTTCTTAAAAGAGCAGATTTCCTTAAAAAAGTAAAATTTTTTTAAATAAGTACCTTTCCTTAGAAAAGTACCTATCTTTTTCTTAAAAAGTACCTTTTCTTAAAGTACTTTTTTTAAAGTACCTTTTCTAAAATTACCTTTTCCAAAAAACGTCGTCTAAATAAAAAGTACCTGTTCTTAAAGAAGTAAATTTTCTTAAGAAGCACAATATCTTACAAAAAAAAACATTTTCTTAGAAAAGCTCATTTTCTTAAACAAGTAAATTTTCCTTCAAAAAATAACAGTTTTAATAACTACCATTTCTTAAAAAAGTTTCTTTTCATAAAAAAGTATATTTTCTTTAAAAAGTGTCTTTTCTTAAAATAGCACAATTTCTTACAAAAGTTCCTTCTATTTCTTAAAAAGAGTAAATTTTTGAAAAAAGTAAAAAAAGCGCCTTTTCCTAAAAAAGCTCCTTTTCTTCAGAAAAAGTAAATTTTCTTAAAATGTAAATTTTCTTAAAAAAGTACCTTTTCTTAAAAAAGGTAAGTTTAAAAAAAAATACATTTCCTTAAAAAAAATTCCTTTCTTATAAAGCACCTTTTTTAAAAACATATATTTTCTTAACAAAGTACCTTTTATAGTACCTTTTCTTAAAAAGGTCTTCTTCATAAAAAGTGTCTTTTCTTAGCTTTACCGTTTCTTTAAAAATAAATTTTCTAAAAAAGCAGCATTACAAAAGCACATTTTCCTAAAAAAGTAATTTTTAAAAATGTACTTTTTCTTAAGAGTTTCTTTACATAAAAGAGTACCTTTTCTTAAAAAAATTATCTTAGCTTTAAAAAGTACATAGAATCAAAAAATACAGAATTTCTTACAAAAGTACCTTTTCGCAAAAAAAAAAGATTAACTAACTGCACATTCTTAAAAAAAAGTAAATTTAAAAAAAAAAGTAAATTTTCTAAAATAAGCGCTTTTCTTTAGAAAAAGTACCTTTTCTTTAAAAAGTACATTTTCTTAAAAATGTATATATTCTTAGAAAAGTGTCTTTCCTTAAAAAGTACCTTTTCTTAAAGAAGAACCCTTCATTAAAAAAAAATAACCCTTCCTTAAAAAATTACCTGTTCTCATTTTCTTAAAAAGTATGTTTTATTAAAAACTACCTTTTCTTAAAATAGTACTAACTAACGTCAGACATCGTTTAACTCTTAATATTAACCACAGTCGATAATACTGATATAGTGATAGAGTACAACTATTCTCAGTAGTTAATGCAACGAGTACACCCCTGTATTATACTTTTATTTCCATCAAAATTTTTGAAATGTATGTAACTAATATCCACTGCTTTTGGTACCAAAAAAATGTGTTATATCCTGTTAATAACTTGTAAGCCTAAATATTTTATATTAGCTTAAAGAGAAATTTTTTCAAATGTTGTTTATTTTAATTTGGTTCGCTTTATTGCGTCAGCATTCATGCGCCTATCATCAAAAATGGATCAAAGTCCATTTATTCAACTTTCTTGTTTGCACAAAAAAAAAAACAACACAGAAACATCAACATTGTACACAATTCATAGGGGATTTTCCATTACTTATTCAACATGCTCTTGCAAAACTGATCATCGGCAAACAATGTGTGCACTCTTCACAAAATGAAAGAGTTTATTTTTAAAACAGTAGTGAGGTAATGAGATTCTCCTATAGTAAACAAAGCAATTTATTAAGCATGTGGAACAAAAGGCAAGACAAGAAAAAAATAAAACTTTTATGCAATAGTCTTCCATTACAACAATTGAAAAATGCATATTTTTGGCATTGTTATCAAATAACCACTCACTTTTTTTAGTGGGCTATTTTAAACACTGCAATAAACTGGTTTTTATATACTTTTTAAAATGGCATTGCATGGGTATGGAAATAATAGTGGATTCACGATTCAACAAAATCAATAATAATGATCGTTGCGAAAAGAGGAATATTTCCATTAGGTTTTTGAGTAAAATATAAAAAATAATGCAGAGTCTTAGATAAAGTATCCAAGACTGGGCAATTATGTTGAATGCGGGATTTCGATACTATATATTTTTAATAGCTTGTTCCCGACAGGGGCACCAGTACTGAAGGAAAATCTGAAATTTATTGAAGGAAGTCAAACAAAATATAAAAATTAATAGAATTGTTTAGCTATAGAAGAAATCAATAAATTCAGTTGCTGGCAAGTATGAAATATGATCGAAGCGAGCACAATATATCTAAGCTTTCATCATTTAATAATGATCGTATTTTAGTTGCAATTATTGAACGCGAACGGCTTAAGCCAAAATAAAGAAGCAAATTGATAAGCAAATTGATATATTGCTTGTCTCTGAATTTCATTTGACTTCTAGAAGTCAATTCTCATTGCGTGGATATATTTTGTATGATACAAAAGATCCAAGAGGCAGAGCATGTAGTGGCTCAGCCATTCTTATTAAATCTCGACTGAGGCATCATCTAATGTTTGATCATTGTGAAGATTACCTCCAAGCTACTACAATCTGCTGTGAGGAATTTGATAACAATTAAGTTATCTCATCAATATATTCTCCACCAAGATTTTCTATAAAGGAAAGACAATACAAAAGATTTTTTGAAACACTTGGCCCTCGGTCACTTAAAAATTCAGTGTTTTTAGTTTTTCTTGAACAAAAGAAAAGGCCAGCTTTGTCGACCTTTGTGTTCTAGTTGCAAAAAACTAAAGGTGGGAGTGCATTCTTTTGAGTTGATAAATAAAATTCGCATAATATTGTATACTGTTGAACAAAGTTATAAATTTTATAAAAAAAATTTACATGAAATTTCATTTCAGTAATTCAAAGATATAAAATAATGAATACTTTTTGGCCCATGTGTTTAAGAAGCTGAAGAAGCTCGATTTAGGGACTATAGAAGGTATAGACTAATGTTCTG
Source organism: Cordilura impudica (assembly GCA_963682025.1). Taxonomy (NCBI): domain Eukaryota; kingdom Metazoa; phylum Arthropoda; class Insecta; order Diptera; family Scathophagidae; genus Cordilura; species Cordilura impudica. The sequence continues at coordinate 91,686,409 of OY821518.1, read as the reverse complement.
CAGAAAGTGCAACATAGTCGCAAGAAATACTGATGTTTTCCATCCCATTCTTGTATCGGCAGTTCCTTACATTACTAGCATAAGACGTCAACCTCATAAACATGTTTAGGAACTGGATGATGTCGTTTCAGAAATGATAGAAGATGAATAAAAGTCTATATTTGTATACATGTAAAAATATTTATCAGATATTACATCTTTTATCTTGTTTCAGCTAGTTTTTTTCATGGAAAAATATTGTCACTTATAGCTTTTAAGCCGAATTACAAAACTCTTTTAGGTTGTTTCAAAAACAAAATTTTTAAATAAAAACTTTTTTGATTTATTTGGGCGGTGGACGTGGTATATTTCTGTAAGACTTTGCAATCATCTTCCTTTTTTTGTATTTTCTTATTTATTTTTCAAATAATTCAGTACAATTAAGTTGCCGCAGCGCCTTACTGGCGAGGCGAATTGTTTAAATATAACACATAATCTATAATATTAATTGGCTAGACAATTTCTTGTGACTAGCGTTTTATCCCGATTTTGACCAAACGTATATTATATGAAATGTATTCCTTTCTAGCCGTTTTGCAGATTTACAGATTTTTAAATTTTTTCCTTTATTTTGAGTTTAATGTAATAAATGCAATTTCATTTATTAAATTTTTTTAATGTGTTTGTTAATGTTTTTGTTAATGAGTTTGTTATCTTCATTCACAATAATAATAAACCATAAAAGTGTTGGTTTGTGAATTGGCTAAGTTGAAAAGTAAAGCTGCCTAGAGATTGCACTCGAATTTCGAGCGCTGAAATCTGCTAGTTTTATATAATTACATTATAAAAATTTTTATAAAAATGTTTGTTTACTATAATCAAAGTTATCAAATTTATTCAACTCAGAAGCTCTTCTATTTTACCTAATAAATAATCGTTTAACGAAGATTTAAATAAAGAAATTCTGTTTACACATTTTAAATTCTGTGGTAAGTTATGAAACTGATGACCACCCTTGTATTCAACTCTTTGTTTTGTTGTTTCTAACCTAAACCGGACTACTTATAAATTACTGATGTTCCTGGTGATTTCTGGAAAATCTTATGGTATCATGTCCAATGCGGTGCATGCATTTGAAAACATATAATAATAGTTGCAGCTTATAAATGCCAGGAATCGGCAAAATTTTTCGAAATGTTTCTTTATATAGTGATAATGTAGGATATGTAATGGGAAGATTCGCTACTAGTTTTAAAGCTCTATTCTGTACCTTGTTGAAGAGATTTCTTCCACGCAAAAATAATAGCCAAATAATTAAAGTGACTTTGAATCATAATACTAATAAATTGAGTCAAGTTACAAGATTTTAAATGGAAAAAACAAAAATTCGGGTCCAAAAATTCATATTCTGGTATATGGGCTGTGGGCGATGGGCGTAGCATATTTCCATGAAACTCTCCAGCTATCTCAACTTCATAACACTGAATTGAATTGCGCCAAGTTTCATGACGTTTGGTAAAGAAATAATAATTTGGGGGCAAAAAAATCGTTTTGGCTTATATGGGGTGGCGATGGGCGTGGTCAATTTTGATTTAACTCAAAATTTTTCTTCATTGAGTTGATAAAAGGCTCTGGAAAAAATTTCAATGCTCTACGAGCTCTCCTTAACTAATTTAACTCGTTCTAGTGGTGACAGAAAATTCTTAATCAAGTCCATTTCTTCTTCATTGAACGATAATGATGATTTGATACCAATCAATGATTTTAATACCAAATTTTTACTTCAAAAGAACGTTCTAGCAAAACAAAAAGACTGTTCCAGCAAGTTTTATGTCAATTAGCCATGATTTTTCTTTACCAACTCTGCTTTGATATATTTTTTGAAGAATATCGTCACTTTTTGTTGGTGAATGTCAGAACAATATATCAATGGTAATAGCTCATCTAATAATTCTGGTACAGCTCCTTCAAAAATCATTTGAAATCCACTATAGTGGGAATCAGATTTTGATACGAACTCGTCATCATTGGCTTTCAGTTCAACTGTTTTCTGCTAAAATATCTGTATAAAATATCGGTTACTAAATCGACAGCATATGTGAAACAAGTAAGAAAATTATAGTCGGTCTAGACCGACTATACGATACCCTATACCATGCGTTTAGAGACCCTATCTCTCAGGCCCAACTAACTGGATATAGAAAATAAGCATAAAACAAAGTTGAGTGGGATTTTTATTAATTTTTTTGGCTGCAGTTATGAAAAACTTCATATCGGATGCTATATCTATGTGGGGACTAGGCCCAAAAATAGACCGATCCGATCCTGACCATATTTGGTAAAGCCTCTTGTATTTGGCAAAAATATATACAAACAAAATTTGAGAAGAATCAGTGCAATATTTTTGTTTTTTGATAGATTTAAGTGAAGATTGGGAAGCAGCTCTATATGGGGCATATGACTAAGAGTTGTCCCATAGGGATCATTTTTGGACTACTGATTAATGGATGTAATAAACACATACAAACTCAATTTGACTAAGATTTATATGATAATTTGGATCTTATGGCAATTTATGGTGATTTCGCAGGGGTCATATGTATGGGGGCATCCTACGGCCGATAAAACCTTATATACCAAATTTCATCAAAATGTGTTCATATTTGCGACCTGCAGTTTGATTACAAGGTTTACATGGACACACAGACGGACGGAAGGACGGACATCGTTAAATCGAATCACATAGTGATTCTGATTCGATCGATGCCTCATCGGTTGTAATTTTATATTTTCAGAAATCATTGTAATCCACTTTTCTGCTGGTAACGATCCATGCACTCGTAATATCCCCAAATTCCAATGTTTCCCTTTGATGTGTAGGTTTAAATTCAGATATAGACGATTTTATTGTACTTAGAAGTTCATTCGTTGAAAGATAAACTGAATCGCTCGCCTTTGAATATCAATATTTGCAGTTCGTCAGCCTTTTTTTTCGAATACATTTACCATATTTGATTACCATATAACGAATCGTAATCTCCAACTTATGGACATTAGGGTGACAGCCATTTTTTTTTTTTTTTTTTGAATTTCAAGACGTACGGTTCAGATTATTGTGACACTGGATCTAAAACTTTCTGGACGCGCATTGAGTTCAAAGTTCAAATATGCATTTATGTCAAAAAAAAATTTTTTTCAGAAAAATTTTTATATTAATAAAAAATTAATATTACTGTCAAAATGTAGCAATTTTTGAATATAAGGCCTCGGAATTTTATGACTACATTAAATTTGTTTTATTTAAAAAAAATCCTGATGAAGAAAATATTTATAGATTTTCAATTTGACATCAAGAGTACACCATGGGTTAATTTCAGAAAGTAAGTCCAGAATATTATTTTATAGAATTATTAAAATATTATCAACAAGTTTTATCGAAATCCTTCCACAAATGTATATTATTTCGATATTTTGTTTAAAAAAAGTATGCAAATCTCCTTAAATGTGACCTTTGACCAAAAAGAGGGACAGTTTATAGTGCTTCAATTTAACCTTAATTTACAAGATTGAGAAATTATATCAAGTAGTATAATATTTTGACAAAAGATATTTGAAATATGAAAACACCAAAAAATTTTGCCTAAAATTTGAAAAAGTATGAAAAATCACATTTTTCTTCAAATCCGTTGAAATAAAAACGCTGCCCTCGCCAAATTAAGAAAAGGATACCTACAATATTTGGCATTTTTAATCACATATATTTTGTTAATAAGACCCTAAAGTCCAATCGTTGATTTCGGTAAATTTCTTGAACAAAATTTTGGAAAAAGTAAAATTGGAAATTTTGAAATAGACGAGATGCAAAATACTTTTTATAAGATCATTTTAGGATCAGGAGAACGCAAAAATGTTGTTAATCAAGTGGTCTGCAGCGCATTTATTGCCTGGGGAACTTGATATAACTTGGCTGTTTTTCAATTGATAATAGATATTGTTGTTTTATTAGAAAGATAATTTACTCTAGATTACGGTTTATTAATTAATTTAATTGAAACCGAGTTATTAATATCAAAATTTTTGTGAAAAATTATTTCTTTTTTTGATAATTTTTACACACACATGCATATTTGAACTTTGAACTCAATGCGGGTGCAAAAAGCATTGTCCGATTTTGTTCACATTTTGTGCACTATAGTTTTAGATCCAGTGTCCCAATAATCCGACTAGCGTGCCTCAAAATTCGACCAATAATTTTTTTTTCTTTCTAACAGCTGTCACCATAAGGGACATGGTTGGTTTATAAGGACTGGGAAACTTTTATTTTATATAATGAATATTAAATTATCATAATAAATAAAAGTTTACCGAACTTGATGAATAATGCTAATTACTTTTTAATGTTTGACACTATGAGGGTAACTGAAATTAGGAAATGGCAACTCCCACTGTCTATGAGCATTAAACTTCCTATTCCTATTTTTTTTAGTATGATGTTAATTAATAAATTTATTTTAATTAAACGCATGAAATAAAATTGCCTTTCCTTTTTTTTTTGTCAGCCAACGTTGCTACCGTGAATTCTACTATTGCTTTTATTTTCATTGCAATTGCATGTTACTTAAACAACAGCCTTAAAATAAACTGGTACACACCATTTTTCAAGCATATCAGCTGTTTCACTTTCAAATGTAGTTCAAGTTTTTGTTTTGCCAGTGTTTTCTACTTTTTTTTGTTTTTGTGCTTGTCTGTTTTTTTTTTTTGCAAACCAAGCGAATATATGTTTTGATATTACTTTTTGTCTGTTATGTTTCTGCAAAGGTCAAAGTTTTTAGTTAGGTTCACTAAACTCTCTCAAGATTTTTCTCATTTTGATGTAAGTTGCTGTAAAATTGAAAGCTCTTAGTAGCAAAGCGATAACATTATTGAAATGTTTTGTAGAAGATGCTGTTACTAATGTATGTATGTTAACAACATAAAGTTTTCTCAATATGTCCTGTACGATAGCAGTACTTACAATTTTGTGTGAATAAAAATACCCCATCTGATATTTCTAGGGTTTGTCCGAAATTTCCATAAACAAGATAGTATAGCTGGTATCTAATCTGCTCATGAATGTTAGGGTTGCTTCCACTCTCCTAAATCTTGGAAATTATTTACCCAGTAACCGTCCAGACTTTTTCACGCATTTGCGGATAGACAAAATTCACTGATATCGTTTCCCATCGACAGTTTCGCTTTCTCTCGTTTTGGCGCTAACGCCGACTAAAGCAGTCACTTTTCGATCATGCAATTGTATATCGTGGATCTCGTATTGATTCTCCGTTCCTCAAACGCTACAATTTTGCTTGTTAACGGCACCACAGAGGGTGAAGTGGATTTCGTCGGTCATCAAAATTTTCTTTCAAAAGTGAGGTTCAGTGTGAACCATACGAGCGACGTGGTCAGTCTGCCAGAAAAACTCTTTGAGTCGGTTGCATTTTCTACGGAAACAAATGAAAATCGTCCTTCAAAATGCGCCACTAAACAACGAATAGTGTTGTCAGATAGTGCTTCTTGGCCACGTCATTTTCAACGATATGCCTGTTGAGTTAAAACAATTGAACGACTATTTTCAATGTCCAGCGTCACTACTTCACCTCGTGTTTTGATGAAAAGCGATATACGGTAAAAATTTTACTGAATTGAGGTTTCAAAATCATGTGATCTTAAGACAATCGGTTGACAAATATCAAAGTTTGAAAATTTTTTCAGGCTCAAGATCAAATGTCTTTACTTTAAAATAAAGTAAAAAATATTGGCACATTTGCTGCAAAAATTTATCTATATTTCTGCATGACAGGTTATACAGCTGTTTCGGAAAGAGTCACCATCCCTCATCAGTAAACAAAAGCAGTAGATAGTTTGTTTGGTAAAAAGTTAATTCATATACTTTTGCTGTGAAACCAATGCAATGAGAATCCAAGCAGAGAGTTATACTGTTAAACCTTCCCAAATATTCGAAGTTATTACATATTGCCATATCGACATAAAATTTGTATAAAAACTTTCGATCGTACAATTTGAAAATGGTGAATGTTGACTAACAAATTGTATTGATTATCGGATCAATCGAATCTTTACTAAATGGGTGAAATGACTTGTTGACTTAGAAAGACCTAAATTCATATCAAACTAATTTAAATATTTAATAGTTCAATACTCTTCTTAATTTTTGTTTATATTATTTATGAATTGCATTAAACAAGAAAAAATATTAAAAAAATGTTTCGACTTGTTAGATTTGACTTCATTTTTCAGACATATTGCAATTTATACTGTAATTAATATGCAAATTTTAATTTTGTTTCAATGGTGCGTGGTAGAGAAGAAGAAAGCATATATTTCAAAAATTCATAACTACACTGTATTCTTAATCGGACCGCTTTCTGGCATTTCAGACTTCATCAGCGATTTATTGAACATTGTGATAATTGTTATGTTATAATTGAATAGATTGTTTGTATATGAAATTTTTCTACTTAGGGCGGCCCTGTGGTTTGAACCTGCGTCTATCTCACATACACTGGTACTTGCACTTTTTGGTCAGCGCTGTTATGTTCCGACTTTATTATATGTTTTTATATTTATCTATTCTTACACACTTTTATTTAAATCTCTCTGTCTTTGTCTGTTAAAAAAAAATTCTATTAATTACACTGTGATAGTCGAAAAAATGAACTTCGATGAATCCTTTTCGAACTATTAGGGGGGAGTCCCCTGAGTGCGAAAGCACATTTGGAAGTGTCAGATTGGCTCCAGTTTTTGAGAAATCGGTATATATCCAGTTTTCATGGATATAGCTAAGTCTGCGCTATTTAAAAAAATTTTATTCGACTGTATTAGTTTTTATTTCCTTCTTAACTTCCTTTTACGGAATGTTTTGACTTTTTTTCAAAATTTCACGTAATTTAAACCATTAATGTCGATCAAAAGTAGCGAGTTTTGACCATTTTTTGCCATTTTTTCAGGTTTTTTTTTGCCATCTTATAAAGATTTTCCTAGCATAGGCCTCAAGTTAAGCTTCAAAATCAAAATCCTTGTTATTTTCTTCTTTCGTCGTGAATTTTTAAGCCTTTTTAGCAGCAAAGTTTCAAATCTGGTGTCTATTTTTGTCCTTCTTATAAGTTGTTTTAACAACAAATACTCAAAATTTAAAGTTTTACTAGTTTAAATGCTATTTAAAAGTATTTTTATTCAAAAAGTGGTGCAAAATTGAGATAAATTCATTATATTATTAACGACAAATTCTAAGAAATGAAAAATTGTAAAAAATAACCGTTACATAAACATAATGCTAATCTTTATCATCCAACTCGGATTGCAAATTTCAGCAAAAACCGCCTTAATAAAATTTTTAACAATGCGTAGCTTTATATGCAGTGGCGGTAGCAAAATTTTTTCTATTGGCACCGAGTTTTCATGCAAAATGTTGTTGACTCCAACTGCATGTACTTTTCTCATTGCCCAATCACGCTTTTGCTATTGTGATGTGTCCTTGTATCTCGAATTCCACAAGCACATAAAAAGTTAAGAAGGCAAAAAAAACTAATACAGTCGAATAAAAATTTTTTAAATAGCGCAGACTTGAAAAATGGATATATACCGATTTCTCAAAAACTGGAGCCAATCTGACCCTTCCAAATATACTTTCGCACTCAGGGGACTCCCCTCTAATAGTTCGAAAAGGATTCATCGAAGTTAATTTTTTTTGGGGTCAAAAACTGTCACAGTGTTATTTTATTTTATATTTTTGATAGTTTTTAAATTATAAAAAAAATCGTGGAATAATCTGTTATTTTTTCTCTTTATATTTGTTATTTGAACGATTATTCGAAGAATTTTTCAAACTTGCTTGATCAATCAATAAAAATATATATGAATTTTTAATCGACCAAGGTTAAAGCCCGAATAATTGACAACCCTAATTAAATCTATGAATAGCAAGAGCCAGATACAGGGTTCTAATTTTTAATCATTTTAATCGAAGCTCACATTATAATGACCTAACTCTTAACATTTGATTCAAAGTTAACATATTAAAATCTAACACATCAATTTGCCATTTTCTCTCATTTCTGTTAAATCACACGAAAGTTAAAGCTAAAGCTTTGTGCTTAATGAGAGCTGATTAGAGATACCTGTTATTTAACATAAACATATGATGACTTGCGCTGTACTAAATGAGACTAAAGAGATACACTAAATACTTCGAGAATTTTAAACAAAATTATATGTAGACATGAATTCGGAACCAAACAAATGTTAAAATATAAACATAAGTTTCCAAAAAGAAGTCCCATTTCAAATCATTCATATATCTAAACAAAACATTATTAGTATGTATGTATCAATGCAAAATATGTTGGGATGATGTTAATCTTCAATGATATATAAAAGTCACCTATTTCTTACAATGGCTGGCATTGATGCTTAAAACAGCATTTTTTTTAATTAATGTTACTTTTCAATATATTTTGTAAAATATCTTTCAGAATACAGGGATAATGGAAACAATTGATTCAAAAATTCTTCTCTTGGTTCAAATTTACAAATACGAAGGTCATATCTCAAACGCTGTGTATTTAAGTATATAAGTTTGGAGACTCATTTTAGTTTTATCTGTATGAACCGAAAATAGACAAAAATTATTTTTATTATTGTTATATTTATAAAAATAAAAACATGTGTCCTTGATTTTTTTCTACCCTAAACCACTCTGTGGTTATGGTGAGTTTGTGCTGATGTTTGTAACAAGCAAAAATATTTGATCAATCATAGAATCATTTTCTGAGTCGCTTTAGCAATGTTCGCCCATCTGCTTGCCTGTTTGCAGAAATTGTAATTAAACAACACGTCACAAATATAAATATATTTTGAAGAAATTTTTTTTATAAGGCCATGGGACGACGGTATAGAAACTGTGAAAATTGGTGCATGTACAGTAACCAACGGAGCCAACTTTCTTCTAAAAAAAGCGCAAAATATTACGCTAGAAGGCACTTAATTAGAATGAAACGAAAAGCGATATAAAGCGCTAGTATTTGATGTTACTTTATAAGTGTTTGTCAATAAAAAAAAAATTAAATACGTGAAAAATTTTTATTACAACTGTGTATTTCCTATTTACACCATAATATTGTTTTTACATAAAACTAGTATGATTTCATAATTAATTTTTCCTACGAAGTTTGTATTGTGCATTTAAAACATTTTATTTAAATGTTTTTATTTCAATGCTTGCTGATATACAATATTTTTTTGTTTTTTCATTCGGTGCAAAGATTATGAAATTTTTCGGCGTTACTACTCTGGAGCAGGCTGCATAAAGCTGCCTATGAGAAAAACACAGATTTTTAGAAATTAGATCTGGCAGCACTTAACAATTGGCCTTGAATTTTGACTATCATTGGCAATTTTTATACCCTATACCACTATATGATTTGGGTATAATGACTTTGTGCTGGTGTTTGTAACTACCAAAAATATTTGACCTAGACCCATCTTTTATTATACCGATCGACTCAGAATCACTTTCTCAGAATCGATTTAGCGATGTCCGTTCGTCTGTGTGTCCATGTAAACCTTGTAATCAAACTACAGGTCGCAAATATGAATATATTTTAATGAAATTTGGTATATAAGCTTTCATCGGCCGAATTGGTGAAATTCGGTCCATGTTCAGACCTAGTCCCCATACAAATGACCCCTCTGAAATCAACATAAATTGCCATAAGATCCAAATTATCATATAGATCTCATTCAAATTGGGTTTGTATGTGTTTATTATATCCGTTAATCAGTAGTCCAAAAATAATCCCTATAGGACAATTCTTAGTCATAGGCCCCATATAGAGCTGCTTCGTGATCTTCACTTAAATCTATTAAAAAAACAAAAATATTGCACAGATTTTTCTCAAATTTGGTTTGTTTATATTTTTTCAAAATATAAGTGACTTTACCAAATATGGTCAGGATCGGGTTATTTTTCGACCTAGCCCCCATATAAATATAGCACCCGATATGAAGTTTCTCATATCTGCAGCCAAAAAAATTAAAAACAATTCCCCTCAAATTTGGTTTTTACTTATTTTCTATATCGAACTAGTTGGACCGAAGCGATATGGTCTCTAAACCATGTTATAGGGTATCGTATAGTCGGTCTAGACCGACTATAATTTTTTTACTTGTTTATTTTAGCGTTATTTAATTTTGGCGATTTTTTGATTCAGCTATTTTTGATTTTTCCGATTTTTATTTATAAAGATTTTTGTTTTTGGCAATTTTTTGGTTTTCGTGATTTTCAGTTTTGGCGATTTCTGAATTTTCCACGACCACTCACGTTGGTAATTAATCTACATGTTAAAAGTTTCAAGACTGTCGCTTTCATATTTTTTGCATAGGAGGTGACACAACCAATAATCTTATCCGCCCATGTTTTCCCTTTTATAGTACTCCAGTTATATGATATTATACATCTACTTTGTATAGGCGGTGCCACCCCCACTGCTCCGATCACGCCCATTTTTTCTGTTCGACTAATGACATGAGTAACTTGTGGGCTCACGCAAAGTCCCAAGGCTCTCACTATTACAGTGCTCCAAATATATGATATTTAATATTTACTTTGTATGGTTCGATCCCGCCCAATTTTAATCCATCTACTCACATTACTAATAAAAGACCTCAGATAAATTTGCAAAGTTGTCTCTGTCATAGTACTCTTGATATATGACGCCCACTTATCCAATCCAGCCCATTTTCGCTTTTATATACATAGATTTCAATGTTTTTATATGTTTAAAGCAGAGTTCAGAAAAAAACACACACTGAATAAAAACTCGTACACATAACAATTATGTGTGTTTCTTAATTTTGTACGGGATCGGAAAAATCTGAAACACCCCTATAGTAACGACAACAATTGTTTCAACCAAATTTATTAAAAAAGATCTAAAGTAATTCATTGGCAGTTATAAAAAAGTAAAATTAAAAAAATAATAAAAAACAAGTAAAAAAGTTACAGTCGGTCTAGACCGACTATATGATACCCTATACCATGCGTTTAGAGACCCTATCTCTTAGGCCCAACTAACTGGACATAGAAAATAAGCATAAACCAAATTTGAGTGGGATTTTTATTAATTTTTTTGACTGCAGATATGAAAAAGTTCATATCGGATGCTATATCTATATGGGGACTAGGCCCAAAAATGGACCGATCCTGACCATGTTTGGGAAGGTCTCTTGTATTTTGCAAAAATATATACAAACAAAATTTGAGAAGAATCAGTGCAATATTTTTGTTTTTTTGATAGATTTAAGTGAAGATCGGGAAGCAGCTCTATATGAGGCCTATGACTAAGAGTTGTCCCACAGAGATCATTTTTGGACTACTGATTAATGGATGTAATAAACACATACAAACCCAATTTGACTAAGATTTATATGATAATTTGGATCTTATGGCAATTTAAGTCGATTTCAAAGGGGTCATTTGTATGGGGGCTAGGTCTGAACATGGACCGATTCTCACCAGTTTCAATAGCGTTCATCCTATGGCCGATAAAAGCTTATATACCAAATTTCATCAAAATATATTCATATTTGCGACCTGCAGTTTGATTACAAACTTTACATGGACACACAGGCGGACGGACGGACGGACATCGTTAAATCGAATCAGATAGTGATTCTGATTCGATCGGTATAATTAAAGATGGGTCTAGGTCAAATATTTTTGGTAGTTACAAACAGCAGCACAAAGTCATTATACCCAAACCACATAGTGGTATAGGGTATAAAAATCTAAAGTACTTCATTAGCAGTTATAAAAAAGAAAAATTAAAAAAATAATAAAAAAAAATAAATAAAAATATAAATATATATACATATATACCATGCGTTTAGAGACCCTATCTCATAGACCCAACTAACTGGACATAGAAAATAAGCATAACCCAAATTTGAGTGGGATTTATATTAATTTTTTTGGCTGCAGATATGAAAAAGTTCATATCGGATGCTATATCTATATGGGGACTAGGCCCAAAAATGGACCGATCCTGACTATGTTTGGTAAAGTCTCTTGTATTTTGCAAAAATATATACAAACAAAATTTGAGAAGAATCAGTGCAATATTTTTATTTTTGATAGATTTAAGTGAAGATCGGGAAGCAGATCTATATGGGGCCTATGAGTAAGAGTTGTCCCATAGGGATCGTTTTTGGACTACTCATTAGTGGATGTAATAAACGCATACAAACCCAATTTGAGTAAGATCTATATGACAATTTGGATCTTATGGCAATTTATGTCGATTTCATAAGGGTTATTTGTATGGGGGCTAGGTCTGAACATGGACCGATTCTCACCAATTTCAATAGCGTTCATCCTATGGCCGATAAGAGCTTATATACCAAAGTTGATCGAAATATTTTCATAGTTGCGACCTGCAGTTTGATTGCAAGCTTTACATGGACACACAGACGGTCGGACGGACGGACGGACGGACATCGTTAAATCGAATCAGATAGTGATTCTGATTCGATCGGTATAATAAAAGATGGGTCTAGGTCAAATATTTTTGGTAGTTACAAACAGCAGCACAAAGTCATTATACCCAAACCACATAGTGGTATAGGGTATAAATAGAGAAATTTTATATGTTGTTTATGACTTAATTTCGTTTTTTTCCGATCGCGAGTGGATGTTTTAATTTTTAGATGTACTCATTGAAGAACATTTACTTTTTTTTTAGCAGTACTCGTGCAAGAAAACGAACTTAAAACTACACTCGACTATGTGTGGTTTATGTGTGTTCGAAACAAAATATACGTGATAGCAAAAATGTTCGAGTAGATAACGAAATATTAAAACGAAACACAGTCATGATTATGTTGGGCACCATACCAAATATAGAGACACACATAATTGATATGAAAATAAAAATATATGTTGGCTACTTTATAACAGAACATTGTGTGTTTCATGTGAGTATTTTCTGAACCTTGGTTTAAAGCGAATTAATTTTAGTAGAAACATTTCATGAAATTGTATATTTTGCTCAACATTAATTTCACATTTCTAGTCCATATTTAATATCTATTAAAAAATTGACGGAACTATATGTACTATAGAATTTTAAAAACTTTATTCCACTTGACACTCTTTCGACTTCAGCGTGCGAAATGACAATATATATGTAAATAAACTTTTTTTCGTTCTGTAACTTTTTGAAATAATATACTTCAATCCAAATTAAATCAGTTCAGTCTCAATTTTTGCCATATACTCAGCTTTCAATTGTTAAGGCAATTTTGATGCTCTTGAATTTCTTTTTTATCTTTTTCTTTTATAAAATTTTTTTCAGAAATTTTTTGAAAATTAATAATAAAATGTTCTTTATAAGAGATATTGCGAACACAGTTAACTTTTGTCTGATAATTTTTTTCCGATTCTTCAATATCACTGTCAAAACAGTTCCTTTTAAAATTTTAACTTAAAAAGTAAATTTCATTAAGTGCATAAAATAAAATTTTTCCGTAGTTACAATTATCCTGCTAGTTAATCTTTCCACCATTTCCATATCTGATGAAATTTAGTCCAACGGTTTTTTATAAAAGGTGTTTAATGGAAATAATGCGCTTTTTGGGTCATCAAAAAATGCTAAATCTATGTGAAGAGCTCTAAGTAGGCATTGCTGTAAGTAACCCCTCTAGATCGACTTAGATTGCTCTAAGATCCAGATTATCAAATTTGATTTATGTGTGTTTATTGCAATCTATCCAAGTCCACATATAGAGCTGCTTCTCGATCTTTACTTAAATCTATTATAAAACAAAAATATTGCATAGATTTTTCGCAAATTTAGTTTATATATGAGGGGATTTAGACGATAAGTTTCCACGCTGCCTTCGTGCTTATAGACGAACGGGATAGAGAAGCAAGCGGGGTAGAAAAAAGTCTCATTTTCTGTTGTTGAAAATATTTTTTGACATATTCTTTCTACACTTTCGTTTTATTCTTATTCTAGTCACAACAAAGTGACAAGGGATTTTATAAACCGTCATTAAAAAAATACATTTAAAGCAGGGTTTCGAACCCCGAAAATTTCGGGTTCGGGTACGGGTACGGGTTCAACAAATTTAAATTTGGTGGGTTCAGGTTCGGGTTCGGGTCCGGGTTCGGGCTCAAAAGGTTTACCAAAAAAAACGAATTTTTAGTGATTAATGTCTTCTTGTAATGCTTCTGGTAAATTAAAAAAATATGTTATAGAAAAGTAAAGAAAAGTATATTATTTACTGTTATTATTAGTTATTTATTTTTCGAAAAAATTTTCATTTAATCTAACAAATAAAATATTTCTTAATGATTCTTCAGTCAAATGCACTCTTTTTGGCGATAAAACAAATTTCAGTGCTGAAAAAGCTCACTCAACACTGACTTGTATTGCAGGGACAGCTAATACGACTTGAGCGGCCTCATAAAGTAGCGGAATTTCAAGTTTTTTTTGTTCCCAAAATTCTAAAATATTGTTTCCTTATAAATCCTGGGATAGGCTTCCTAAACTTCGAATTCATTTTTAATCGAAACATCAACAGTGCATTTATTGTTACTATTTTTTGTTTTTAATGCAGCATCTGCAATTTACCTTTTTTCCTTATTCTTTAAGAATTCTGCCAGGCTGTCTTCCTCATCCGAAGAACTAGATATTAATTTAGTTGCGTCAGCATTCGTTCTTTCTGTGCTAGTTTGAGTTTGCTTTTCCATACGTAGATGTACATTTTTTAAGTTTTTTATTGTTGTTGGTTAAATTTGGTTTTGAGCTTTGCCAGTATTTTCATTACTTAACATTAGTCGAAATCTAGGATCCAAATACACGGCAGCATTTAAAAGTTCATTTTCAATAAAATAGTTTTCACGTTTAAGGATATGTGAGTACAAGTCAGCACCTAATTGTTTATTGGTATTTCTCTCTAAATCTAATTTAAATTTCAACCATAGTCCATAAAAATCTAAATTCATCTGTTATTTTGTAATTTTAATGTTAACTTTTTAACTGGCTCGAAATTCTTAATGAAATCTGAAACAAAATCCCACATTTTATCATCCATACTTAGTTCAGGATCTATTACATCTGAGCAAAACTTTTTGAAATCTAACAAGCGATGGAGCATATCAAAACTAGAATTCCACCGAGTTGGACAATCAAGGATTGCTTTTTTCATTCCTACTTTTTTTGGTAAAGAGGCTCTATTAGGCACCCTCAACTGTTTTACAAATATTTCTGCATTTATCAATCTTTTGTTTAACTGAATTTATAGTAGCATAAACTGCCAATTAGGCAGTATGAGCTACACATCTGAAATGAATAATATTGCCATGTATATTGGATAACATTTCTAGTCCTTCTTCTTCATTGTTTTCAGTTATTAATTCGTTTATTTCATCTTCTTCTTCTACTTCTTCAAGGTCAGAAACTACAAATTCATTTCGTAGCAATTCGGCAGCTTTTAGCATGTTTCTACCATTATCAGACGTAACTGAGTAAACTTGATGTCATAGGATTGGATCACTTCAATTATGACATTTTTTATATAATTAGCTGTTTGTCGATCATCGACCTCGTACATTGCTAATGTTCTTAAATAAATTTTTCCATTACAAATATACTGAGCATTTATTCCAATTACGCTTCTACCAAGCCGAGATGCTGAATCAATTTTTAGAGATATAAATTTTTTTCGAATTTCACCTTTTATAATATTTTTCACTTCATTTGCCTTATCACTTATAAAATCCTTTATATTTTCTGAATTTACAGTAAGGTGCAGTGATTTCATTATTGGTTCTATAATATCACGCATCCCTGAATCTTTAAAAATGGTAAACGGGCGACCATTAATGGTAACTAATTTAACGCAAGCTTTCGTGAAACCTTTTGCTGTCATATTAATTTGGATTAATCCAAAATAATTTTCCAGGGAAGTTGAATTCTTATCCTGTATTTTATGTTTTTTAAAACTTTCTGACGTTGACGGTTGAATATTCGTCTCCTCATTAATAATTCGATATTCATCTGGATGCTTTCGTTTGAGATGTCGACCCAAATTAGCAGAATGTTTACCTTTCATAACAAACGAGCATTTTTTACATGTAGACTTATCTTTGGTAGAATCATAGTCAAAACGTTTCTGAACAGGATTTTCCGACATCTATAGGGCAAATAAAAACAGTAAATAAAACGAAGACTAATTTAAAATAATTAAAATTCGGTACCTCAATAAAAAATAACACACTTACAGGCTATTAATTTTTAATTATCGTAAATGTTTAACCTGTAACTAATTATTATACACTACCCTATTTAAAAAAAAAAATAATTATTACACACTATTTAAAAAACTACATTTTACGTACCTGTTTACTTATGAAAATATTTAAGTACCTATATTACTTATTAAAAAATTTTGCTTGCATCACTTAAGAAAACTAAAAACCAAATGAAATTATAATGGGGAAATACAAAAATACAAATTACTAGAGAAAATAAAGAAAGCAAACATTATCTTGTTCATTCATGAATTAGAATTTTCTCACGTTATGTTAATGAACAAAAAAAATTTTCAGCGAATAATAAAATGAAATATCGAGAAAGAGAAACTGCAATATTTTTTTTCGCTGAAAAAAAATCAAATATTGAACCTGAACCCATTTTCAGACAGGAACGGGTTCAGGTTCAGGGTTCACAATTTTTTTAAAAAAGCTTGAACCGGAACGGGTTCCGGGTTCGGGTTCGGTTCGAAACCCTGATTTAAAGTGATTTATTAGGCGCCATTTATATTTAAAAAAAAAATTAAATAAATAAATGCTTCACAGTTTTTTCACGTAATTAAAAAAGCAAAATGGTTCTTAAGTTGTTTATTTGTTGCGAATGAACAAATGAAAAAAATTGACAGAATAAACGTCAAAAAAAATCAGGAGTAGTTGCAAAAACGCACAATGTAAATGCACGGGGATTTACGTTGCATCTTCAAAAGAGAATTGAAGAAAAAGTCTGCCTAAAAAGCCCTCGTCTAATTATCCTCTATGTTATGGAGAACAATTTTACCAAATATAGTCGTGAGCGGTTAATTTTTTGCTCTAGTCCCGATATAAAATTGGCATTAGATATGAACTATTATACAGAGAGTGATAACACAATAGAAATTTTTAACAAAATATATTTTTGGCAACTTCAACGTCAATACCAAAAAATTGGATTATAATAATATGAATTCTTTTATGAATTTAGAAATTTGTATATTTTATTTATTTAACACAAAATAGCTTAACTCAGGAAAAATAAGAAATCTTACAAGTATTCATTTTTATATTTTTTTTTGTATCCATTATTGTTGTACCCTAAACCACTATGTGGTCACGATTAATGACTATGTTCTAATGTTTGTAACTACCAAAAATATTTGACATAGACCTATCTTTTGTTATACTGATCTACTCAGAATTACTTATCAGCCAACAATGTCAATGCGACAGTTTTTTTGGGATGTACGCGACATAGTTCACATCTATTACTTTCCAAAAACAATAAAAGCTAAATATTAAGCCAACTTATTGGACAGATTCCACAATGATGTAACAAAAGCCGTCTTTCATTCAAAAAGTCACGGCTACCAAATGTCCAGGTTTTGCTTAGATCCACTGTAAATGTATTAAATTATAACCAAGGTTCAGAAAATACACACATGAAACACACAATGTTCTGTTCAAAAACAGCCAACACATATCTTTATTTTCATATCAATTATGTGCGTTTCCAAATTTTCTACGGTGCCCAACACAATCATGACTGTGTTCGTTTTAATATTTCGTTATTTACACGAACATGTTTCTATCACGTACTTTTTGTTTCGATCACACATAAACCACACAGATTTGAGTGTTGCTTTATTTGAAATTCGTGTTCTGGTACGTGTACTGAAAAAAAAAACTGAACATGTACAATAAACAGGTTCGAGTTCAGTTATATTTTAAGTCGTGTTCTGGCTCGTGTACTAAGAAAAAACAGAACATGTACAATAAACAGGTTCGAGTTCAGTTATATTTTAAGTCGTGTTGTGGGTCGTGTACTAAGAAAAAACAGAACATGTACAATAAACAGGTTCTAGTTCATTTATATTTTAAGTCGTGTTCTGGCTCGTGTACTAAGAAAAAACAAAACATGTACAATAAACAGGTTCGAGTTCAGTTATATTTTAAGTCGTGTTCTGGGTCGTGTACTAAGAAAAAATAGAACATGTACAATAAACAGGTTCGAGTTCAGTTATATTTTAAATTCGTGTTCTGGTTCTTGTACTGCGAAAAATTGAAACATCACTTCGCGATCTGGTACACCCCGATAAAAACGACGACAATTGTTTCAACCAAATATATTAAAATTTTATTGACCCTTTTTTATGACTTACGTTGCAAATTGTTTACAATTGTCAAATATTTTAAAATTTTATTGGCCATTTTTTTGTGATTTACGTTGAAGTTATTTACAATTGTTTTTATTGACTGGTTTTTATTTTAATAAAATATGGTAATAAAATACTTAAGACACAAAAACTATTTAGCATCATAAAAGTTACACTTGTTGGTTGTTAGGTTTTTTTTTTGCATTACCCACCCCTATTTTCGCAACCAATTAGTGTCTTAGACGAAAAACCCAATTTTGCGGCATAAAAGACACACTTGTTGGTTGTTAGGATCTTTAGCATTTTTTTTTTTTTGGTAACAAATAACTTTAGACACAAACAAATTTTGCATCATAAAAAACAAAATCACCCACCCTTAATTTGCGAACCAATTAGTGTCAATGCACAATCCTTTTCTCAATGAGTTTTTGGGATTTTTTGCATAAAAACACAATGAGTGTCAATAAAAAAACCCAAAAAAATATTTTCATATTTTATTGTCCCTTTTTTATGACTTACGTTACAATTGCTTGCAAGTGTTACAATTGATTTTGCAATAAATAGCGAGTGCGTGCGTCATTTATTCATTAAAAGTGGTTCAGTTTTCATTAGATCGTGATCTATAATAGTGTAAATTGGAAATATTTTGTGAAAATTAAAAAAATTTGAAAGCAATAACAGAAATAAGTTTTGTTATAAAAAATACGCAACTTTTAATAGCGAAACGAAAAAATTTACATGTCTGATTGAAACCTGCAAGAAAGATTTAAGTGCAGTGTGCAGTTTGTGTGTCTTAAGTATTTTATTACCATCTTTTATTAAAATAAAAACCAGTCAATAAAAACAATTGTAAATAATTTCAACGTAAATCACAAAAAAATGGCCAATAAAATTTTAAAATATTTGACAATTGTAAACAATTTGCAACATAAGTCATAAAAAAGGGTAAATAAAATTTTAATAAATTTGGTTGAAACAATTGTCGTCGTTTTTATCGGGGTGTACGAGATCGCGAATTGATGTTTTAATTTTTCGCAGTACACGAGCCAGAACACGAATTTAAAATATAACTGAACTCGAACCTGTTTATTGTACATGTTCTATTTTTTCTTAGTACACGAGCCAGAACATGACTTAAAATATAACTGAACTCGAACCTGTTTATTGTACATGTTCTATTTTTTCTTAGTACACGAGCCAGAACACGACTTAAAATATAACTGAACTCGAACCTGTTTGTTGTTCATGTTCTGTTTTTTCTTAGTACACGAGCCCCAACACGACTTAAAATATAACTGAACTCGAACCTGTTTATTGTACATGTTCTGTTTTTTTTTTTCAGTACACGTACCAGAACACGAACTTCAAATAAAGCAACATTCGAATCTGTGTGGTTTATGTGTGATCGAAACAAAAAGTACGTGATAGAAAAATGTTCGTGTAAATAACGAAATATTAAAACGAACACAGTCATGATGGTGTTGGGAACCGTAGAAAATTTAGAAACGCACATAATTGATATGAAAATAAAAATATGTGTGTGTTGGTCTAAGTTATGTTTGTTTACATATATGTACGAGTTTTTTATTCAGTGTGTGTTTTTTTCTGAACTCTGATTATAACATAACAATTATAACTTTGTGCTGCTGTTTGTAACTACCAAAAATATTTGACCTAGACCCATCTTTTATTATACCGATCGAATCAGAATCCCCATCTGATTCGATTTAACGATGTCCGTCCTTCCGTCCTTCCGTCCGTCCGTCTGTGTGTCCATGTAAAGCTTGTAATCAAACTGCAGGTCGCAAATATGAATATATTTTGATGAAATTGGGTATATAAGCCAAGGGATGAACGGTATTGAAATTGGTGAGAATCGGTCCACGTTCAGACCTAGCCCCCATACAAATTACCCCTATGAAATCGACATAAATTGCCATAAGATCCAAATTATCATATATATCTTACTCAAATTGGGTTTGTATGCGTTTATTACATCCACTAATGAGTAGTCCAAAAATTATCCCTATGGGACAACTCTTAGTCATAGGCCCCACATAGAGCTGCTTCCCGATCTTCACTTAAATCTATCAAAAAACAAAAATATTGCACTGATTCATCTCAAATTTTGTTTGTATATATTTTTGCAAGATATGGGCCTAGTCCCCATATAGATATAGCATCCGAAATGAACTTTTTCAGATCTACAGCCAAAAAAATTAATAAAAATCCCACTCAAATTTGATTTATGCTTATTTTCTATGTCCAGTTAGTTGGGCCTATGAGATTGGGTCTCTAAACGCCTATAGGGTATAGGGTATCGTATAGTCGGTTTATACTGACTATAATTTTCTTACTTGTTCTATAATAATAAATTGGAAGCATTAACATCGTAAGAATTACTTTTGTGCAAAATGGCAGAAAAAAATTCCATTCTGATATCAAGGTCAAAAATGAACTTTCTCAAAAAGACACTTCCTTAAAATATTGCGTTCCAAAATCAACAATTTGTCCATTGTTAATAGTGGTAACATCCATACAACTCGCAAACGGGAAAGACCTCGTATTACTACTGTAAGAGAAGACAGAAAAATTAATAATTTTTTCACGAAATATCCTAAAGCAGTTCCTAGAGAAGTTAAATCTGAAGAAGAGCCCGAGAGTATGGTCTTAGAAGTTTCAAATGCACAAAAAACCCTTTGTGCCGGAAAAAATAGAAAAGCTCGGCTTAACTCTGCCCGCACCCATATAAATTGGACTCAACAGCAATGGAAGGACGTACTATGGTCCGATGAGTCCAAATTCAACCTCCGGCATTCAGATAGAAGAGCCTACATTCGACGCCCACGAGGCGAAAAGTTTAATCCCAGATACACAACCGCCACAGTGAAGCACGGAGGTGGAATCATTATGGTGTGGGGGTGTTTTTCGGGAAATAGGATTGGCACAATTCACCGGATTACTAATACAATGACGGGCACAATTTATAGAGACCTTTTAAGCTCAGTTACGCTTCCATACGCTGAATTGGAAATGCCACTTCCAGCACGATAACGACCCTACACATACGGCAGGGGTTGTAAAAGTATGTTTGGAGGAAAATAATATTAGTCTCATGTCGTGGCCGCCACAATCTCCCGGTTGAGAACATGTGGATGATTGCAAAACCGAACATTGGTAATAAAGTATTCCGAAATGGCGATGAACTTTTCGCCGAGTTGGAAAAGAAGTGGAATGAAATTACCGAAGATTATATTAAAAACCTCATAGTCTCATTGCCTAAAAGATGTTATGAGGTAATAAAATATAACGGCTATGCTATGAAATACTGAATATTGAAATCAATTTTTGGATTTATGGAATAATTTCTTTAATACCGTTTTCTTTTCTGACAGAAATGTCGCATTTTATTTGCACTTTTTTCGAAAACTGTATTTTTTTATATATTCTGGACTAAGAGCAACCTTATGTTATACATCAATCGAAAGGTCTCAAAGTGCTGTATTCATAAAATGAAAAAATTTTTGATTATTATCCTCTTTGAAGACATAGAGTGAAGATATTCAAAAAAGGCGAACAATAGGGAAATATTCTCACACAATGACCTGAAAGAAGTCGATGGGTGCATTTTTTGCGAGTTATGAGTGCTCGACTTTAAGACCTTTCAATTGATGTATAAATAAGGATACTCTTAATTCAGAATATATAAAAAAAAACACTTTACGAAAAAAGTGCAAATAAAATGCGACATTTTTATCAGAAAAGAAAACGGCATAAGAGCTGCAAATGTATTGAACTTTTTTATTTAGACTAATTATGTTAAACTTAATTTTTTTATTGTTGTAAATTTATGAATATTTTTTTTTCTTTTTGTAAAATAATATGCAATAATTGAATCTAAAACAAGTAAGAAAATTATAATCGGTCTAGACCGACTATACGATACCCTATACCATGCGTTTAGAGACCCTATCTCTCAGGCCCAACCAACTGGATATAGAAAATAAGCATAAATCAAATTTGAGTGTGATTTTTATTAATTTTTTTGGCTGAAGATATGAAAAAATGGACCGATCCTGACCATGTTTGGTAAGGTCTTTTGTATTTTGCAAAAATATATACAAACAAGAATTAGAAGAAGAATTAGTGCAATATTTTTGTTTTTTGATAGATTGAAGTGAAGATCGGGAAGCAGCTCTATATGGGGCCTATGACTAAGAGTTGTCCAATAGGGATCATTTTTGGACTACTGATTGGTGGATGTAATATATACATACAAACCCAATTTGACTAAGATTTGTATGATAATTTGGATCTTATGGCAATATATGTTGATTTCATAGGGGTCATTTGTATGGGGGCTAGGTCTGAACATGGACCGATTCTCACCAATTTCAATTGCGTTCATCCCATGGCCGATAAAAGATTAAATACCAAATTCCATCAAAACATATTCATATTTGCGACCTGCAGTTTGATTAGAAGCTTTACATGGACACACAGACGGACGGACGGACGGACGGACATCGTTAAATCGAATCAGATGGTGATTCTGATTCGATCGGTATAATTAAAGATGGGTGTAGGTCAAATATTTTTGGTTGTTACAAACAGCAGCACAAAGTCATTATACCCAAACCACATAGTGGTATGGGGTATAAAAAATGTATGCTAGAAGTCTTTGTTAAAAAAAATAAAGAATTAGGCAAAATGTGATTTCAGTTGCAAATGTTTTAAACACCACTGTACTGTATATGTTTTCTTCTCTACCACGCACCATTGAAACTAAATCAAAATTTGCATATTAACTACAGTATTAATTGCAATATGTCTGAAAAATGACGTCAAATCTAACAGACTATGATATTGTTTTCGAGAACAATTATATTTGAAAATATGATATCATAACGATATAGTGTCCAATTATCACAAACGATAACATAAATAATTGTTGAGGCGATAGCAATCATTCGCCATAGTTCATTGGTTTGTTGGGATATAGAATTTTGAAAATATACGATAATATAAAAAAAAAAAATTCCATACAGCAGGGATGGAAAACGTATTTACTTATATATTTATATCAAGAACAAGACGAAATCTTCTAATTACAGTCAAGGATTTTAATAGTGTACAAACATGTTTAGCCAAATTTAATTGAATAAAAATATTAAAAATATTTGTTATTTTATATTTATACAAATGTACAAATATTGTTTTTGATCTCTTCAGTGATTGAGTTTGAAAATTTTTTCAGGCTCAAGATCAAATGTTTTTACTTTAAAATAAAGAAGAAAATATTGGCACAGAGTAGATAGTAGATTTGTTTGGTGAAAAGTTAATTCATATCTGTGGTCACAAGCGATAACCGCCTAAGTCGACTTAAGAACGATTTGAGTTATGTATGCTGTCATATTCTACAAATAACGCTTTATATTTATGTGAAATCCCCATTTCTCTAACGCTTTTTATTAAAAAGTTATTAATGAAAACATACTGACCTAAGTCGTAACAAAGCCCCATTACATTTATATAAACAGTTATTTTTCTCGAAAGAATGATTTTCATATTCTCCAAAAAAATCTTTATATTTACGTGAAATCCCCATTTCTCTAACACTGCTTTTTAAAAAGATATTAATACAAATATTCTGACCTAAGCCGTAATGAAGCCCCATTATCTATATATATAAAATTCATTTTCTGTTTGTTTGTTTGTTTGTTTGTTTGTTTGTTTGTTTGTTTGACCACTATACAAATTTTTATTTTTCAACAGATTTTCCTGAAATTTTGTACACACGATCTCTATACCCCAGGAAAGGTCGCCATATACTTTTTATCAGCCACGCCTGCCTTTACGCCCACTTTTTATGTAAAATTCATGTTCTGTTTTATTCATATTTGTTCACTATACAAATTTTTATTTGTTAACAGATTTCTCTGAAATTCGGTACACACGATCCCTGTACTCCAGCTAAGGTCACCATATACTTTTTATGGACCACGCCTACTTTTACGCCCACTTTTTGTATACAATTCGTTTTCTGTTTTTTGGTATATTTGTTTGCTATACAAATTTTTATTTTTCAACGGAATTCTCTGAAATTTGGTACACACGATCTCTGTACTCCAGGAAAGATCGCCATATGCTTCGTGCTGGCCACGCCTACTTTAACGCCCACTTTTTGTATACAATTCAGTTTGTGTTTTGGTACATTTGTTCCCTATACAAATTTTTATTTTTAAACCGATTTCTCTGAAATTTGGTAAACACGATCTCTCTGCTCCAGGGAAGGTCGACATATTCTTCGTACCGGTCACGCCTACTGTTACGCCCACTTTTTGTATACAATTCATATTCTGTTTTTCGGATTTCTCTGAAATTTGCTACTCACGATCTCTGTACTCCAGAGAGGTAGCCATATGATCCTTGCGGGCACCCCTCCTTCTATGCCCACTTTTTATACAAAATTAATTTTTTTTTTATATTTGTTCCCTATAGAAATTTTTATTTTTCAAAGGATGTCTAGAATTTGATCACACGATCTCTATACTACAGGGAAGGTCACCATATGCTTCTTACAGGCCACACCTACTTTACGCCAACTTCTATGTATATAAAACTTATTTTTTTACTTTTATTTGTTTCTTTATTTGATTGCTATACAATCCGAAATTTAGTACATATTCCAGGGAAGGTCGCCATATGATTTTTACCGACCACGCCTACTTTTACGCTCAATTTTCATATAAGATTCATATTTTGTTGTGTGTATATTTCTTCCCTATACAAATTTGTACTTTTCAACGGATTTCTCTGAAATTTGGTTTACACGGAAATAACTACACGGTGAACAAATTCCACAAACTTAAAAAAGGTACCCAAAAGAAATGAACAAATTCCCGATTTTTTTTAATCGAAATAAAAAATGAACTTACTCCCCAAATTCATTCTTAAATTTTTACATATTTTTATTTAATGAGTTTTGTCAAATATTTATTTTAGTAAACATTTGCATACTGCTCTCAATATATGTCCTACAATAAATGCATTTAAAATGAGTATTCTTTTCAATAGCATCATTTCGTTGCACGGAAGCTACGGGGAATACAGCTTAGCTAGAACATCGGAATGATCTGAAAAATATGTTTTGAAAATTAAAATAAGTTGGCAACAACTGTGCGGCAGCACGGGTGTGGCTTCCAAACTCGCGGAAGCGGCGCGCGACCGGACGCGAGGCGCTCTCGGAACACAGCCCAGCTAAAATATCGCAATGCTCTAAAAAATATGTTTTAGGAATTAAAATAAGTTAACGAAAACTAAGCGGCAGCACGGGTAGTAGCTGCGAGGAAGCGGCGCGAGGCGCGCGGACGCGACGCGCTCGCGGAACACAGCACAGCAAAAATATCGCAATGATCTGAAAAATATACTTTGGTGATTAAAATAAGTTGACAACAACTGCGCGGCAGCACAGGTGTGGCTGCCAAATGCACGGAAGCGGCGCGCGGCGTGCGACCGCGGACTCGGACGCGACGGATGCGGACATGACGCGCTCTCGGAATACAGCTCAGCTAAAATATCGCAATGCTCTAAAAAATATGTTTTAGGAATTAAAATAAGTTAACGAAAACTAAGCGGCAGCAGGGGTAGTAGCTGTGAGGAAGCGGCGCGATGCGCGCGGACGCGACTGAAGCGGACGCGACGCGCTCGCGAAACACAGCTCAGCAAAAATATCGCAATGATCTGAAAAATATATTTGGGCGATTAAAATAAGTGGCTGCACGGGTGTGGCTGCCAAACTCGCGGAAGCGGCGCGCGACCGCGGACTCGGACGCGACGGATGCGGACGCGACGCGGTCTCGGAACACAACTCAGCTGAAATATCGCAATGCTCTAAAAAATATGTTTTAGGAATTAAAATAAGTTAACGAAAACTAAGCGGCAGAACGGGTAGTAGCTGCGAGGAAGCGGCGCGATGCGCGCGGACGCGACTCGATCGCGGAACACAGCTTAGTGAAATGTCGTATGACATTTCTTAAGAAACCTTGCGACACAATATTAAACGTCGCATTAGTCTTTCATTTCTGAAACTTGAATTTGACGTCTCTGCTCAATGATGATCACTTATTGAATGAAATAATTCAATTTTTAAAAGTTTTGATTCCTTTAATTTGCGAACCTTTCCGTTATATTTGATGTTTATAAATAAACTGATGAAAAAAACTTTAAGCGGTTTCGCAGCTTATTTTTGAAGCATTTTTGCTTATAAAAATCTTCTAAATTAAAAAATCAAAAAAATTTGAATTGAAATAAAAAATTAATTTACTGCCCATACAAATTTTTGGGGAGAAAGTTCATTTTATTGGGGAATTTGTTCATTGGGGACTAAGTACTCAGCGCCTGGTAAGCATAGTGAACCATTTTTCAAATCAAAGTCCTTTTTATCCCGGGCAAGACCGGGTAAAAACAGCTAGTATTTATATAAAAAGCTATTTTTCTCAAAAGCATGATTTTCGAGTTAGGCGATTATTGCTTATGACCACAGATATATAGATATATAAATATAATTCATATATAGGTCGAGGGACTACTGTAGTAATTTTCAGAGTGCTTCAGAATAAACTTCTAAAGCTTTAAGTTTTCCATCCCTGGCTTATTGTCATAACAATAGTTAAAAACAAAAAATAAATAACTTCCAGCTGTTTTTTTTTTTTGTGAAAATTTTCAACAAAAAAATTGATTTAGAACATTTTTGGTCAAACCTTAAAAATTAACGAAATTAAACGTGAAATGTATTAAAAATTTATCCAAAAAGAAACAAAAAAAAAATTAACGAGCACCGTTTTGAAATCTACTAATACAAATCCTAACAACATCTTTAACTGTGGGTTCAAACTTTATTCATTTTTCTATGTCGTAAAAATGGCTTTACGTAGCGCTGGAGTTTTGTTGCAAACACAACTTGCGTCAGCCTCAAAACAATATCGCGCTTTAAGTACTACATGCACCGTAAGACAAGCTTTCTTGAAGCATTCACCCAATACTGCCTTGAACAAATCAATTTTAGAACGTTATCGCAAATTAAAAACACCTCATGATCGTTTCCAGGCCACTTATTTGTGGATCGATGGCACCGGCGAAAATATCCGTCTAAAGGATCGTGTCTTGCAGAAAGTACCCGCTGGTGTTGAAGATTTACCCAAATGGCAATATGATGGTAGTTCTACCTATCAAGCTGTTGGTGGAAATTCCGACACCACGTTGGTACCGCGTGCCATATACAAGGACCCCTTCAAGCCTGGTAAAAATGATATTATTGTAATGTGCGACACCTATACTGCCAATGGCAAGGCCACCAAATCCAATAAACGTGCTATCCTTCAAGCTGCCATTGAAAAGGTTACAGATCATGAGCCCTGGTTCGGTATTGAACAAGAATACACTTTGTTAGATATGGATGGACGTCCCTTCGGTTGGCCCGCCAATGGCTTTCCAGCCCCTCAAGGGCCCTACTATTGTGCTGTTGGTGCTGATCGCGTTTATGGCCGTGATTTAGCGGAGGCCCATGCTATTGCCTGTTTGTATGCTGGTATCGATTTTACTGGTACTAATGCCGAAGTTATGCCCGCCCAATGGGAATACCAGGTAGGGCCTAGCGAAGGTATAAAAGCCAGTGATGATTTATGGGTTTCTCGTTATATCTTACACCGCATCGCTGAGGAGTTCGGTGTCATTGTCACTTTGGATCCCAAACCCATGGAGGGACAATGGAATGGCGCTGGCGCCCACACCAACTTCTCCACCAAAGATATGCGTGCTGAATGCGGTATGCAGGTCATTGAAGAAGCCATAGAAAAATTGTGCGAACATCATGCCCGTCACATTGAGGTTTACGATCCTAAAGGAGGCAAAGACAACGAACGTCGTTTGGTGGGTCGCCTGGAAACCTCCAGCATTGACAAATTCTCCTGGGGTGTGGCCAATCGCGGTGTAAGTGTACGTATTCCTCGTGGAGTTGCTACTGCTGGCAAGGGTTATTTGGAAGATCGACGTCCTAGTGCCAATTGCGATCCTTATGCTGTTTGCAATGCCATTATCAGAACCTGTTTGTTGGATGAATAAATAAATAAGAAGGGTAAAAATAAAACAACTAATACCAAAGTTCTCCCTTCGTCAAAAATTTTGAGAACAGTAAGGTTAAAGTAAATTTCAAAATAAGCAGAGGTGCCAGATTCTTTTAATGGAAAAATTTTAAAAATTTCGGAAATAACTTACAAAATTGTCACATATTAATAATTTTAAATAAATTAACATTAAATAAAAACAAAGTAATCGCATTCTTTAAAAATAAATAAAAATATAGTATATGTGACCTTCTCCCAGAAAAGGGACCTAGTGTGTGAAAATTAAGTTTTGAGAAAAAAACGCATTTAAAGTTTCTACACCCTTTTAGGTACCAGAATCCACCGTTTTTGACACAACCCGTTTTTTGACACACTAGGTCCCTTTTCTCGGAGAAGGTCACATATGTATTATAAAACAAAATAATTAGGTATTAGGGTGGGTATGTTATTAAAACTTCGTGAAGAAAATGCGCCAAATCCTAATAAAAAATAAAACTTGTTTAAGATAAAGTACTTTTTAAGAAAAGGTATTTATTTAAGAAAAGGTACTTTTTAGGAAAATTCACTTTTTTAAGGTAATTTTTTAGAAGACGTACTCTTTTAAAGAAATGTACTTTAAAAATGTACGGTGTAGACCGACTATATGATACCCTATACCATGCGTTTAGAGACCCTATCTCTCAGGCCCAACTTACTGGATATAGAAAATAAGCATAAACCAAATTTGAGTGGGATTTTTCTTAATTTTTTTGGCTGCAGATATGAAAAATTTCATATCGGATGCTATATCTATATGGGGACTAGGCCCAAAAATGGACCGATCCTGACCATGTTTGGTAAGGTCTCTTGTATTTTGCAAAAATACATACAAACAAAATTTGAGAAGAATCAGTGCAATATTTTTCTTTTTTGATAGATTTAAGTGAAGATCGGGAAGCAGCTCTATATGGGGACTATGACTAATAGTTGTCCAATAGGGATTATTTTTGGACTACTGATTAATGGATGTAATATATACATACAAACCCAATTTGACTAAGATTTGTATGACAATTTGGATCTTATGGCAATATATGTTGATTTCATAGGGGTTATTTGTATGGGGGCTAGGTCTGAACATGGACCGATTCTCACCAATTTCAATAGCGTTCATCCCATGGCCGATAGAAGATCAAATACCAAATTTCATCAAAATATATTCATAATTGCGACCTGCAATTTGATTACAAGCTTTACATGGACACACAGACGGACGGACGGACGGACGGACATCGTTAAATCGAATCAGATAGTGATTATGATTCGATCGGTATAATTAAAGATGGGTGTAGGTCAAATATTTTTGGTTGTTACAAACAGCAGTACAAAGTCATTATACCCAAACCACA
Organism: Cordilura impudica; assembly: GCA_963682025.1. Taxonomy (NCBI): domain Eukaryota; kingdom Metazoa; phylum Arthropoda; class Insecta; order Diptera; family Scathophagidae; genus Cordilura; species Cordilura impudica. Next base: position 91,656,417 of record OY821518.1, on the reverse strand, counting down.
TAGTGGTATAGGGTATAAATATGTACTTATTTAAAGCAAGGTGCTTTTTTAAGATAACGTACTTTTTTATAAAAGGAACTTTTTTAAGGTGCTATGAAGAAAACGTACTTTTTAAGGAAAATGTACCTTTTTTAAGAAAATATACTTTTTAAGTGAAGGTACTTTTTTAAAAAAAGGCACTTTTTAAAAAAAGTACTTTTAAAAGAACAGGTACTTTTTTAAGCTAAGTTGGTTTTTTGCGAAAAGAGAAATTGTACTTTTTTAAGAAAATGTACTTTTAAAGAAAATAACTTTTTAAGAAAAGGTACTTTTAAGAAAAGGTTTTAAAGAAAATTTACATTTTTGAGAAATTGTACTTTTTTAAGGAAAGGTAATTTTGTAACTAAAATTTCTATTTTAATAATTTTAATAAAAGGTACTTCTTTTAAGAAAAGGGCCTTTTTTAAGAAAAGTTAATTTTTTTTAAGAAATGATACTTTGTTAAGAAAATTTTCCTTTTTAGAAAAGGTACTTAAAAAAGTACTTTTTTAAGAACAGATACTTTTGAAGAAATTTAATATTTTTCAGAAAAGGTGCTATTTAAGGAAAGGTACTTTTTTAAGAAAATTTACTTTTTTAAGGAAAGTTACCTTTTAAAGAAAATGTACTTTTTTAGCCGAAGAAGCACCTTTCAGTAAAAAAGTGCCTTTGTGTAGCTTTTCATATAAAAGTACGTTTTCTTAAAAAAGTGCCTTTTCTCAAAAAGAACTTTTCCTAAAAAATTACCTTTTCTTAAAATGGTACTTTTCTTAAAACAAATTTCCTTTTTTATTTTACTTTTTACGAAAAGTACAATTGTACTTTTTTATGAAAATGAACATTTTTTAAAAAGTCCCATTAAAGATAGGATAAAAAAGTACTTTTTTAAGCAAAGGTATTTTTTTAATTTATTTTTTTTTATAAGAAAACGAACTTTTCAACTTTTTTTAAAAAAAGGTACTTTATACAAAATTCATTTATTTTTATATTTTTATATAATTAAAGAAGAGTTACTTATAATTATATAATTATAATATTTTTTATGTATTTACTTAATATATTTTTTTAATTTATTTTTTTTATAAGAAAACGAACTTTTCAACTTTTTTTAAAAAAAGGTACTATATACAAAATTCATTTATTTTTATATTTTTATATTTTTATATAATTAAAGAAGAGTTACTTATATTATATAACTATAATATTTTTTATGTATTTATTTAATATATTTTTTTAATTTATTTTTTTATAAGAAAACGAACTTTTCAACTTTTTTTAAAAAAAGGTACTATATACATAATTCATTTATTTTTATATAATTATATCAATAATAAACAATAATAAATTTTAACTTACAATATTGCTTTTACATTAAACTATATATTTTACATGTGAATTGAACTTTTATACACAATTTATATAAATATCAGAGTTTATTTAATATCAGCCCTATAACTTGAGCTAATGTTGTTGGTGTCTTCTTTTGAGTTCATTGTTTTGTTTATCTCTTGTTGTATTCTTCGGCTTTCTTGTATTCTTTTTTTCTATATTTTCCCTTACTAATATTCTAACTTATTTAAAGAATCAGCTGTATGACCCGTGTTTATTTAATATATATTGTGGTAGTGCTGTTGTTTCTTTCATTCTTGTAATGTCCATTTTAAGATTTCCCATTCTCATTCTAAAAGTTCTCTTCGTTTTACCAATGTATATTAGTTCACAGCAGGGATGGAAAAATAGTTTTTTTAAATGATGCTGAAATCTGACTAAAAGAGTACTTTTTTCACTAAAATAGTATTTTTCGTATTTTTTATATTTTTATTTATTTAATAAGAATTCAACAAAGCAAAAAACATCATACATATAAAATAAAAATATAAGGTACAAAAAAATTATTGCCTAAAAGTAACATAAAATTGTTGATATCCAGCGTTTTAAAATTTAAGGAATATTGTTAATATTTTAAGAGATCGCTTGAAATTTTGTAATTGTGGCAGCAACTGTCGCTAGATTTTAACAAATCCTTTGTTTGGATTAAATTTGAAACTGTCTGTACGTGAAGACGGTTTCTTTCTTTGGTTTTAGTGGAATTTTGCATTGAAAATATACGCTCAACATTCGCTGAAGAATGGGGTATTGATATAACTGCAAAAGCTATACGGGAAATGTCAGGAAACATCAGTTCATTCATTTCATTTTTATACCCTATACCACTATGTGGTTTGGTATAATGACTTTGTGCTGCTGTTTGTAACAACCAAAAATATTTGACCTAGACCCATCTTTAATTATACCGATCGAATCCGAATCACTTTCTGAGTTGATTTAACAATGTCCGTCCGTCCGTCCGTCCGTCCGTCTGTGTGTCCATGTAAAGCTTGTAATCAAACTGCAGGTCGCAAATATGAATATATTTTGATGAAATTTGGTATATAAGCTTTTATCGGCCATGGGATGAACGCTATTGAAACTGGTGAAAATCGGTCCATGTTCAGACCTAGCCTCCATACAAATTACCCATATGAAATCGACATAAATTGCCATAAGATCCAAATTGTCATATAGATCTTACTCAAATTGGGTTTGTATGTGTTCATTATATCCACTAATGAGTAGTCCAAAAATGGTCCTTTTGACCCCATATAGAGCTGCTTCCCGATCTTCAGTTAAATCTATTAAAAAACAAAAATATTGCACTGATTCTTCTCAAATTTTGTTTGTACATATTTTTACAAAATACAAGAGACTTTACCAAACGTGATCAGGATCGGTCCATTTTTGGACCTAGCCCCTTTATAGATATAGCATCCGATATGAACTTTTTTATATCTGCAGCCAAAAAAATTAATAAAAATCCCACTCAAATTTGGTTTTTGCTTATTTTCTATGTCCAGTTAGTTGGGCCTAAGAGATAGGGTTTCTAAACGCATGGTATAGGGTATCGTATAGTCGGTCTAGACCGACTATAATTTTCTTACTTGTTAATACTGCTAACGTTTTTCCAAAAATTGCAAATATTTTCATTTTTTTAAGTGTTTTAGATCTGGTGTATCGGCTAGAGCTCTGAATTGCGAATTTATGTTTTCAAAATTACTTTGTTCTCTTGGAAATAATTTGATTAGAAGCGGAACAATACTGTTAGCTGTTCCGGATATAACCTTTTCTGGAGTAAAATTATTAAACATCATTAATAGTTTGTTATTAAAATCAAACTTTTTTCTAAAACATTCACAAAATGTTATGTAAAACTTCTTAACAGTCTTTTTAAACTCGCAAACAATATACAAAAAATGTCTTTTAATTCAAGATTTTTTTCGTTCAAATTGATACAAAACACTTCAGTTTCTTCTAAAACCTCTTTTTAAGAAAGTTTCGGGCCACCTGCATAAATAAAAATTTCATTCTGGGCAGTAAAATATGTATTCTGGCTTCTTGAGATTGCATCTCCAGATTGATATTGTTGACAACCTTTAAAATATATGCCAAAAATAAAAAAATAAATTTTCATTTTAGGATTCAATAATTCAGTGGCAATAAATTCGACTTTTTCGGCAGTTTGAAAAGCACTGAGAGTAAAATAATATTTAAGTGGCTCCCACTGCTCCAATATACGATCTACAACTACCATTCTAGACAGCCAACGTGTTGAAGCATATCTTAAGATTACATGAATTTCTACACCGAAATACTTTTGGAATTCATCCAATTCTTCTTAACGTTTTGGGCTATTGCAAAAATAAAAATATATTGCTCTCATAAATTTGTCTACATCTGCAGGTAAGCAAGCTGATACCATGTTTAGGATGTGGCAAATGCAACCATTAACAAATAAATTCGGGATTATAAATTTTAATTTTGCTTGCACTCCATTGATCGCTCCCATCATCACTGGGCAATTATCAGATGTAAAACCTACCATATTTGTTAGTGGTATATTGTTTTCTTTTAAAACATTAACCATTTTGTCAGCGACTCCTTCCGCAGTTGAATCAGTTAGAGGTTCCAGGGATAGAAAACGATCCCTGCATATTCCATCAAAAATTCTAACAATTATTCCCAAATTTTTTGATACTGAGCAGTCAGTGCTTTCATCTATAGCAGTCGAGTAGTAGTTTTCGTTACAAAATTGTGTAATTGTTTTAGTATTTTCTGGGCCAGTAACAGATGTAATAATTTTTTGGCCTTTATGACGATTTATTAAAAATTTCTTTACTATTTGAGAATCTGGAACACTAATTTTTATTACGTCATTTAAGTGATCTAAAATTGAAAATGGTAGATTGTGCTCCGCCACAAACAAACACAACTTTACCTCCAATTTTTTTGCCATTTCAGTGGTAGGACATACCTTCATTTCCAAAAATGTATTTATTTTGGGTGTGCTTTTAGCAATTTGAGCTTTTCTCACATGACACTCACGGACAGCATGACGCTCTATGTGGTTCAATCCTCCAACAATACCAACATTACATATAACACATTTTTTCCCATTGGTCTTGTCCTGGACAAGCCATGGAAATCTTTCTTTCCACTCATTGCGAAAGCCCGGCGCATATCGTTTAGTTTTTCTAAAAAACATATAATCACTAAATACTTTATTTCCTAGCCATTCTCTTTGTCATTCATTATACTTATTTTTATTATAAGTGGTATGAAATCTGGTTTTCACCACATATTGATAGAGAAGCGCTTTTTAGAATAATATCAACAGCTTATCGAATAATTTTAGTGGTGTGCAAAACATTATAATTTAGATTACTTTGCATTATCACTTACAACAGTGTTGCCAATGATTTAAACATTTCTCACAATAAACCTACTAAAATAAATTAAAATAACGTATAAAGAAAAGGTACTAAATCACTTGCGGCGGTATTGCGGTATTTTTGCAAGTGAAAAAGTACTGAGAAAAATACTCAAGTATTAACTTTTCCATCACTGATTCACAGCTTTCGTTATTATTCTCTTTACATTGATTTCGTAAACAGCATTGCTTTATTGTTCTTTTTCAATTGGCGCCTTTATATTAGCTATGTTCATTTACGTGATAATTTGTACAAATTATCACAAAATTTACTGGATCCTTTTCGTTTACTTCAAAAACACAGTAAAAGGGAACAAATGAGAGCGTAAATGAGTTTTAATGGAACACTGTTAATTTTTAGAATTTTAATTATTTTTTGGCTTTATTGGTGCAAAATTGTTCTTCACGTATATTAAGAACTCTTGATATAAGTCCGTCAGCTGCGTTTAATATTTGATTTTTTGGTTGTGTTGAGTGAAAATTCAATAATCCACCCGAAGCTGTGTAAATATTGTAATAACCTATGTTTTTACCTAATCAAATAGATGATCCCTTGAGAAAGTAGACAAACAAAACTATGAAAAGTCGAGAAAAGAGAAATTAAGATGGAATTTTTATTGCTTTAATAGATGAGGAGGTCCTTTTATATTACTAAAACAAGTAAGAAAATTATAGTCGGTCTAGCCCGACTATACGATACCCAATACCATGGTTTAGAGACCCTCTCTCTTAGATCAAACAAATTCGATATAGAAAATAAGCATAAACCAAATTTGAGTGGCATTGTCATAATTTTTTTTGGCTGCAGATATGAAAAAGTTCATATCGGATGCTTTATTTATATGGGGACTAGGTCGAAAAATGGATCAATCCTGACAATGTTTGGTAAAGTCACTTATATGTTGAAAAAATGTATACAAACCAAATTTGAGAAAAATCTGTGCAATATTTTTGTTTTTTGATAGATTTAAGTGAAAGTCGGGAAGCAGCTTTATATGGGGGCTATGACAATTGAATTGCCATAAGGGGTTTATTTTTGGGCAACTGATAAATGGATGTAATAAACACACACCAACCGAATTTGACCGAGATCTATATGATAAATTGGATCTTATGGCAATTTAAGTCAATTTCAAAGCGGTCATTTGTATGGGGACTAGGTCTGAACATGGACCGAATTTCACCAATTTCAATAGCGTTCATCCTATGGCCGATAAAGGCTTATATACCAATTTTTTTTTTAAATGTATTCATATTTGCGACCTGTAGTTTAATTACAAGTTTTACATGGACAGACAGACGGACATACGGACGGACGGACATAGCTAAATCGACTCAGAAAGTGATTCTGAGTCGATCGGTATAATAAAAGATGGGTCTAGGTCAAATATTTTTGGTAGTTACAAACAGCAGCACGAAGTCATTATACCCAAACCACATATTGGTATGGGGTATACGAATCAGAAATCTAACTCTCACCTTTGGTTCAATGATTTACGAGTATTAGTCCAACAATGATTTGGACTGATTTGTCTATCTTTGCATCTCAGTTTGCAAGATATGCTTATAATGCATGGCCGAGAATGCATTTTTGAGAACTAGCAGATTCCAGCCCATGAAATTCGAGTGCAAATTCTAGGAAATTTTATTTTTTCATTAAAGAAAGACCCTAAAGGTATGCTAATCAATTATAGCCAATTCACAAATCAACACAAAAAACAAACTAAGTTTTATTACAAACACATTAACAAATTTAATAAACACACACACATAGCATATTGTATAATTTTATGTATGTGTTAGTAGCAAATTTAAATGCAATTTACTCAAAATAAAGGAGAAAATTTAAAAATCTGCAAGTCTACAAAACGGCTAAAAAGAAATACCTTTCAATTAATATACGTTTGCTCAAAATCGGGATAAAATGGTAGAATAAAACAGCGGTCACAAGAAATCGCCTAGGCTATTAATATCATAGATGTTGCCTTTAAAGTTTTTTAATAGTGCCTCAATTATTTTTTCTTTGTACTAAGTGCTCGCAAAGACGTGCGGGTGCATTTCTGTTACTTCGAAATATAAGGGTATTTTTTATAGGTTCATCCCTTTGAGTTGGTAACACTGCTTAATTTGACAACCGCTTTAACAACTGATAGTGGGCTTTTGTTTAGTTTGATTTACCATTTCATCATGGATAGTCTTACATGAAAGCAATGTTTGCAAATTGGTGAAAACTTTTATCAAAATGATGATTCTTTTCGTCAACCTTATCTATCAGAGCAGCTCATTCGAATAACTATGGATCGTTTTTACATCGCGTTTACTCCTAATGATAATGTGCACCAAACAGTGAACACCGAACGAGCTGTAGCCGCTGTAGAGCAAAGGATTTAAGAAGACGCACATCGATCAATTATTCGCCGTTCTCAGCAAATGGGAATGTTTACATCGACTTTCTGGAAGATTTAAAGAAATGTTGTTGATTTAAGAGCTTTTAAGATTCTACTTATGCAAGAATTAAAGCCTAACGACCATCGTATGCGCCGCAAATTCGGCCAATGGGCTGAAGTACAAATTGATATTGATTTTGGTTTTTCATAAGGAAATTTTTTCAGCGATGATGAGCTTTGAAGTATCTCATATAGAGTGAAAATAATCTACAAGGTCTTATCCAAACACCATTACATCCCCAGAAAATTAGTGTTAGGTCTTCCATATGCATTCAAAAACGATGCTGCGCAGAATGTTACTGTCAACGGGGAACGGTATAGACACATAATTACAAGTTTTTTCGTACCTCAATTAGCTGGCATTCATCTTACTGGCACTTGATCCAACAAGATGCTACAATTAATTTACTCAAGAAACTTTTTATGAACGAATAATTTCACGTATTGGTCCTGTTAATTGGCCACCAATATCGTTAGGTAAATTTAGTTGTCTACGCCGATAAACCAGAGACATTTGAACATTCGACGGATTATTGGCGAAATACGGCCGAAAATCCTGCGAAAATTATGTGGAAATTTAAGTTCCATATTGCGCCAAATCATGCTTAGACATTAATGGCACAAGATAATGCATCCAACAAATCCAGCTTAGTTGATATTATAGATATTTTTCCTTGCTTTATTTTAATTTGAAGCTCTATAGCTCTAAATAAAACAGTCATTACTTTTACCCAGCGATCTCACATCACACTGAAAGTTCGAAAAACTCAATACACTCACATTTTTTTACTAATACACACACATTTTCCGCAGTGGTCACACTAATGGCACAAAATTTTTCGTGCGAGTAGTGGCAGACACTAACGATGATTAATGTTACCCTGTTATAAATTTAATGCAAATTTACTGGATTCTGTAAAATTGTAATTAAAGTTTTAACTTGTTAAATCTATTATAATGATTTATTTTTTGAAATGCGCATACAAAAACGCAAGTTTGTTAATTATAGAGCATAAATATTATTAACTATTATTAAAATAATACTAATAATAATAAATGTAAACATTTTCCCTCAAACATGTGCCTGTATAATAAACTCGGTAACTCTACTTAAAATAAAATAAGAGAGAGAAGTATACAAATTTTTTCAAGTTTACGCTTCGACAACATTTTAAAAATGAGATTGCAGTCAGATGTTTGAGCATAAAATTTAATGGCGATGGATTCGACTAATTCGAACAATTTTTCGTTGATAATACGTACACAACGATTTTACAATTTCAGTGTGATGTGAGATTGGGGGGTTAGGAAAAGATATTGTTGTTGTTTTTAATCTTTAATGTGACAATTAACGCGACAATTGATTCTCTATTGTGGTCTGCTGGGCTCGAAAATTGCAATAAAAACAAGTGGAAAAATTATAGTACGTCTAGAACGAATATGCGATACCCATAGTTCGTTCGTTTTCTTCCACATGTACTAAAAATTAAAACATTATCCACTCGCGATCGAAAAAATCTGAAACAGCCCTATAATAACGACAACAACCGTTTCAACCAAATTTATTTAAAAAAAATCTAAAATAATTCATTAGCAGCTATAAAAAAATAAAAATAAAAAGTAATATTTTAAAAATATGTATATAAAAATAAAAAGATAGTAATAAAATAGAAAACAGAGAAATTTTATATGTTGTTTATGACTTAATTTCGTTTTTTTTCCGATCGCGAGTGAATAATGTTTTAATTTTTAAGAACATGTTCTGTTTTTTTAGCAGTACACGTGCAAGAAAACGAACTTAAAATATAGCTACACTCGAATCTGTGAGGGTTATTTGTGTTCGAAACAAAAAATACGTGATAGAAAAATGTTCGTGAAGATAACGAAATATTAAAACGAAACACAGTCATGATTATGTTGGGCACCATACAAAATTTAGAAACACACATAATTGATATGAAAATAAAAATATGTGTTGGCTGCTTTAGAACAGAAAATTGTGTGTTTGATGTATGAATTTTCTGAGCCATGCTTACTACTAAATAGTTTTTAATATACACTGGTGCATAAACCATTTTATTATAAAAACCATTATTTCGAAAGTTTCAATAATGACAATTGACAACTGCCGTGAGATTACTCGTATCATATAGCATACCTTACTCAACCTTAAATTTTTTTTATTTTCTTATTGAGGAAGAAAAAGTGATTTGAAGAAATTTACAAGTTTCGCCAAACAAATGGTACTTGGCAGAATTTCGTGAAATAACTGATGAAGAAAATACAGCAACGTTCAATGGTTATGGATGGAATTATCTACAACAGAAACATCTTGCTAATTACTACTTCTAAATACATTGAAATGTTAAATTGTAGCATAATGAGAAAAAGCCAAATATTCATATTTGGTCCTCAGCTAAAGGAGAGGAAAACTATTTTTATCATCGATGGGGAGTCCTTTATGTCTTACAGGGTAAAATGAAGAAATGCCAACAGCTGCATCACAGTTAACGTATTAAAAACGAACAAATCAATTTGCCTTTTTCTCTCATTTCTGTTAAATTACACAAATGTTAAGGCTAAAGCTTTATGCTTAATGAGACTGATAAGAGAAATCTGTTATTTAACATAAACATATGATGGATTGCGCTCTACTAACTGAGACTGAAGGCGAGATTCTCTAAATACGTAGAGAACTTATAACAAAATTAAATGTAGATATTAATACGGAACCAAACAAATGTTAAAATATAAACAAAAGTTTTCAAAAGTACCCCCATTACAAATTATTGAAATTTTGATAGAAAACATTTAGTTTATATTAATAAAAAAATATACAAAAATTTTAGGGCTAATAAACTTTACTGATAGATACATATACTTATGCTAAAATAGAAAACTTAAATAAATAATGGAAGCAAATAGGCATTTCACTGATAACATGTTACTTAAACTAAAGCAATACATATTTTTTATTATTGTAACCACTACGTACACATTTGTATTGTGAGAACCAGAGATAATCAAATGGAACAAAAGTACTTTTCTTCGTTAAATTTGAAAATCTTCAAGTTAATCGACTATTTATTTTTACTGAAAGTAAAAATTTCACATATGATTCAAGTTTCCTATTCGGATAGTGTGATTTTAAATCTATTTTAACAGACATGCACTAATTCCGATCGAAATTGATTCATCCAAAAAAAAAAAATATGTGAGTCCGATCACATAGATTTTTTATGTCATTTTTTAAAATCAAACAGAAAGCGTCATCTATGTATCACTTATAGCAAAAAACTGTTTCAGCTAATTCAACAACCCTTTGCTGTAAAACGTTAAAAATATCCCAATATAAACGTATATAAGTGATACATAGATGACGCTTTTAAAAAAGTGGCATAAAAACAACTTTATATCATAATTTTTTCACCAATACAATCATAAGTCAGTCATAAGTCACACACCGATTTGTGTTACAGCTCTCACCGATTTGTGTTACGCTGTTTTTGTGATTGTATTGTCAAATAGAAATTTACCCCCCTGCGCGTATAGATGTTTACACATCAAAAAGATCTGTTGAATTTTATTCCACTTTCGAACGGAATTTGTATGTTTTTTAAAATAAATTTTATTTGATTCATGGAAAGAAATTAATACTTTAACGAAAATAGAATCAAGTAAGAAAATTATATCCTAGACCGACTATGCGATACACTATACCATGCGTTTAGAGAATTGGTCTTAGGTCCAACTAATTGGGTTAAAAATTAAGCATAGCCCAAATATGAGTGGATTTTTTATGAAGTTTTTTTTTTGCTTGTAGATTTGTAAAAGTTCATATCAGATGATATAGTTATATGAAGACTATTTCGAAAAATAGGCTGATTCTGACCATATTTGGTAAAGTAACTGCTTATTTGTAAAAACCTACACAAACAAAATTTGAGAAAAATCTGTGAAATAGTTTAGTTATTTGATAGATTTAAATGAAGACTGGGAAGCAGCTGTATATACATAGGTACTATGTCTAAGAATTTTTCTATAGGGTCTATTTTTGGACTGCTGATTAATGGATGTAATAAACACACACAAACTCTATTTGAACGAGATCTATATTATAATTTGGGTCTTATGGCTATTTAAGTCGATCCCATAACGGTCATTTGAATGGGGACTAGGTCTGAACATTCTTTGTTTCACCAGTTTCTGTAGAGTACATCCTATGATCAATAGAAGCTCATATACCAAATTTCATCACAATATATTCATATTTGGGACAAGTTTTACCATGGACACATAGGGACAGACGGACGGACATCGCTAAATCGACTCAGAAAGTGATACTGAAAGTGACTCAGAAGGCGAGTCTGAGTCGATCGATATAATAAAAGGATGGGTCTAGGTCAAATATTTTTTGTTGTTACAAACATCCGCACAAAGACATTATACCCAAACCGCATAGCGGTATAGCGTATAAAAACATTTAAACTTACAGTTCGCGTTTAAAAACTTGGGTATGTTATAGAATACGAAAAAAAAAATAAATGATCCGCCTTTTGTTTTTTACTACCTAATCTCATATTTAGGGGATAAAAAGATCAATTTGTATGTAAACTAATCACAATAATAGAACATTGTTGAAAATTTCGCTTGAAATAAAGCCTACTATAAACCTGAAAATAGAAAAATGTATATAAATAAAAAATAATAATAAAAATTTAAAAATATAAATATAGAAATATATTGTAAATATAAAAATATATAAACAAATATACAAAAATTTTGATATATAAAAATACAGTAATTGACAATAAAATGGAATTTTTTAAGAAAAATTATTATTATAAAGTAGCTTAACTTTAGAAAAAAATAACAAAACTTAAAAGTATTCATTTTTACACTATTGACAAAACATTGCAAACCTTTACGATTCAATAAGTAAAAATTTTCCCTCTATTTTCGATTTAAATATTTCGTTGGTTATCCATTATATTCAAATACTGCTTTACAATGCCGAGGCACTGAGTCACTTAAATTGCTAATAATATGTATTGAATTTTTTGCTACTCTGAATTAACTACCTTGTCCGTATTTTTTGATATCTATTGAATTTTTTTGCTACTCTGAATTAACTACCATGTCAGTATTTTTCTATCTACAATTTATCATAGATTGGGCTGGCAATTCTAAAATACCAAGGCATTAGATTGCAGCCATTCGGTTACAACTTTGTAGAGTGGTTTTGGGTCATTGTCATGTTGGAACTCTCAGACAAGGGACATATTTTCCTGCGGGTATGGATAACCACATTACGCCATTTCGAATTTTTCCTGTATCCACTTCCAGTTAGAGTATTTTTTTAATATATGAATTAGACCCATTCCTTGGCCCGAAAAGCAATCCCATTTGCCTAAAATTAATTAGCATACTTTTAGGCTCTTATAAAATTATTTATGTATTAACAATCCCATTTATATTTCGTCTGTGTGTTCATCAAATATTTATAATGAAATTTAATAAGTTTTATTTAAAAATTCACAATTTAATGAATTTTATTTAAATATTCAAAAATTTATATATATACATATATACATATATATAGATTATAAAAACATTGAAAGAAAAAATTGAGTGAAAAATAAAATTTCCTATAATTTGTACTCGAAATTCGAGTGCTGGGCTCTGCTTGTGTATATATAAATATACAAACAAAAAAAATATATAAATATAAATATCTATAATAAATATATATATATATATATATATATAAATATATTTATATAAACAATATATATATATATCTATATATCTATAATAAATATATATATATATATATATATATATATATATATATATATAAATATATTTATATAAACAAATATAAACAATATATATAAATATATATACAGTGCTTTCCGCTTAAACCGAACTTGACGGGACCGGAAGAAATGGTTCGTTTTAACCGAAGTTCGGTTTACATGAAATCTTTAGTACAGCACAAATTACATAACCATACATCTGTTTGTACATACATGCACGTATTTGTACATATATACATTAGGGTGACAGCCATTTTTTTTTTTTTTTGGAATTTCAAGACGTGCGGGTCGGACTATTGTGACACTGAATCTAAAACTTTAGTGCGAATTGAGTTCAAAGTTCAAAAATTATCAAAAAAAAAATAATTTTTCACAAAAGTTTTGATATTAATAATTCCGTCTCAATTAAATTAATCAATAAACCATAATCTAGAGTAAATTATCCTTCTAATGAGACAACAAAATCTATTATCGGTTGCAAAACAGCCAAGTTATATCAAGTTCCCCACATTTTTAAAGAAATAATTTACAACAACAATATTTTTGCATTCTCCTGATCCCAAAATGATCTCATGAAAATTATTTTGCATCTCGTCTATTGTTATGCCGTTCTAAATTAATGTCAAAACGGCACGTAGTTTTTTACGCTATTTCAAAATCTCCAATTTTACTTTTTCAAAAATTTTGTTCAAGAAATTCAACGAAATCAACGATTGGACTTTAAGGTCTTATTCGAAAAATATATGTGATTAAAAATGCCAAATATTGTAGGTATCCTATTCTTAATTTGACGAGGGCAGCGTTTTTATTTCAGCGGATTTGACGAAAAATGTGATTTTTCTTACTTTTTCAACTTTTAGGCTACATCTTTTGGGTGTTTTCATGTTTCTTATATCTTTTATCAAAATATTATACTACTTGATATAAGTTCTCAATCTTGTAACTTAAGATTGAATTGAGACATTATAAACGCTCCCTCTTTAAGGTCAAAGGTCAAATTTAAGGAGATTTAAATTTTTTTAAACAAAATATCGAAATAATATATATTTGTGGAAGGATTTCGATAAAACTTGTTGATAATATTTTAATAAAGCCCCAATATAAAAGAACTGATTAAGAACAAGTCGCAGGGTTGCTACTCCAGTTCATCTTACCCGGAAAATAACGAAATTTCGCTCGCAAATGAAGATCGTTTTAACTGAAAGTTCGGTTTAAACGAGTTCGTCTTAAGTGGAACGAAGTACATATGTTTAGTGAGAAATAAGTTCGGACTTTTAGAATGGTTCGTCTTACCCGAAAGTACGTTTTAAGCGGGTTCGGTTTAAGTGAAAAGCACTGTATATAAAAATATATATTTATATGAATATATATAATATATGTACTGCACTTTTTACCGTTATTGATGCATGAAATTCCTATTATGAAAGTAAAAACACTTTTTCACAATATTTCTAGCCACCATTTTATTAATGAAGAATATTACTTTTTAATTTTTTTTTTATATATATCTTAAAATTGTATTTTATAAATACTCAAACATTTTTTCAATGTCCTAATTCTTTTGTTAATGTTATTGTAAAAAGGTACTTTTTTAAATAGTACCTTTTTATTTGAATCTCATATCATCCCTGATGTTTATACTAACATTTTAATAGTTGCATTAAGTTTGGTTAATAAAAGTGCACTAATACTCATTTTATCATTGTCTCTTTCTCTGTCTCTCTGTCACTAATAATATGCTCCCACTGTTATCATTGTATATCAGGGACGGAAATATTAATATTTTGAACTAGTACCAAAAACTAGCAAAAAAACAAAACAATCATTTAATACCGCCCTTGAACTATGAACTCCCATTGAACTAAATATTATATTATATTTTCAATTTCCAAGATATAATCAATGGTAAACTTATCAATCTGATAATGAATAGAGAATACTAAGTTCACAGACTAAAAATTGTACTAGAGTTCCTTCACTGCTGTCTATAGTATATGAGACTGTTTGTGTGTGTATGCGAGTGTATATTCATAATAACTCTATTTTACTCACATTAACTGAGTGGCTGCAGTAAAAAAAAAAAATACACAACATTTGCTTGCTGCGTGTTATTTTTGCGATAAAGAAAATTTCCAATAGCTCGACAAAGCGAGAAAAAGTGTATGTAACACAGCTGAAATCGTTCAGAAGCTATCCTAACTCCGAAGAGGATGGGCGTCCAGTTTTCGTGCTCCGTCGCGTAATTAAAAAAAAAAAGAAATATATTTTTAAAAACTCTGTATACATTTTTTTTGTTGTAATATACACAAAAAACAAAATTCATATTCATTCTAAAAGAAACAACCGTTGTGAGTGAAAAATTTAAAACAACACACATTTGTTTAAAACAAAAAAACAACATAAAAAAAAAATTAAAAGTGAAATGTTTTAAAAAATTAAACAAACAATAACGAGTACCTTTTTCAAAACAACAACTAGTACAAATCCTTACAGCATTAACTTGAATCCTTGACCTAAAGTATCATACATATTGAAATTTTCCTATTTAAAATCGCAAAAAAAACAACAAAAATATAAATATAAATACTAAATATGGCTTTACGTTGTGCTGGTCTTTTCTTGGGTAAAGAGCTTGCCTCTGCCTCAAAACAAATACGTGCTTTGAGCACTACTCCCGCCGTTATGGGTGGTTTCTTGAAGAATTCCCCCAATACTGCCTTGGATAAAGCCATTTTGGAACGTTATCGCAATTTGGAAACGCCCAGCGATCGTGTTCAGGCCACTTATTTGTGGATTGATGGCACTGGCGAAAATATTCGTTTGAAGGATCGTGTCTTGGATAAAGTGCCTGCTGGAGTTGAAGATTTACCCAATTGGCAGTATGATGGCAGTTCCACCTACCAAGCTATTGGTGAAAATTCGGATACCACATTGGTACCACGTAGCCTGTATAAGGATCCCTTTAAGCCTGGTAAAAATGATATAATTGTAATGTGTGACACCTATACTCCCGACGGCAAGGCCACCCAATCCAATAAACGTGCTGCCCTGCAAGCTGCCATTGAAAAAGTCACCGATCATGAACCCTGGTTCGGTATTGAACAAGAATACACTCTGTTAGATGTTGATGGCCGTCCCTTCGGCTGGCCCGCCAATGGCTATCCAGCCCCTCAAGGGCCCTACTATTGTGCTGTTGGTGCCGATCGCGTGTATGCCCGTGATTTAGTGGAGGCTCATGCTATTGCCTGTTTGTATGCTGGCATCGATTTTGCTGGTACCAATGCCGAAGTTATGCCTGCCCAATGGGAATACCAGGTGGGACCTAGTGTAGGCCTTAAGGCCAGTGATGATTTATGGGTTTCTCGTTATATATTGCATCGCATCGCTGAGGAGTTCGGTGTCGTTGTCACTTTCGATCCCAAACCCATGGATGGACAATGGAATGGCGCTGGCGCCCACACCAATTTCTCCACCAAAGCTATGCGTGCCAATGGCGGCATGACAGCCATCGAGGAAGCCATTAACAAGTTGAGCAAACAACATGCCCGTCACATTAAGGCTTACGATCCTAAAGAGGGTAAAGACAACGAACGTCGTTTGTTGGGTCGCCTGGAAACCTCTAGTATTGATAAATTCTCCTGGGGTGTTGCCAATCGTGCTGTAAGTGTACGTGTTCCCCGTGGTGTGGCCAATGCTGGCAAGGGTTATTTCGAAGATCGTCGTCCTAGTTCAAATTGTGATCCGTATGCTGTTTGTAATGCCATTATCAGAACCTGCTTGTTGAATGAATAAGTGTAGATCAACGAAAAGCTCTCTCTCTCTCTCTCTCTTCACCAAAGAGAATGAGCGGAGCTAAGGAAAAACTCATTTTGAAAAACAAACAAGCCCCAGTAATTTTTTAAGACACAAAAAATGAGTTTTAAGAGGGACTTTTTAAAGAGAACAAAATCTATTTTATTGTAAATAGTTAAAAACAAAAACACACACACACAAAAATAATTTAAAAAAAAAAATACTATTAATATGCTTTTTTATAAATATTAAAAATTTGTTACAAACTTTTTTCGATTGAGTAAATTATATATATCTTTAGTGTTTAAGTTTTAATCTGCCATAAATATACCCTACACCGCTTTATGGTACATGTAAAATGAGTTTGTGCTGATTTTTGTTACTATCTAATTAGAACGGAATAATAGCCCGGAGGTACTTTCTTGGTATAAGTTTTATAAACATTAAAAATTATTGAAAGTCATAAAATATTTTAAAAGCACTCATATTAAATTCC
This sequence comes from Cordilura impudica, assembly GCA_963682025.1. NCBI lineage: Eukaryota > Metazoa > Arthropoda > Insecta > Diptera > Scathophagidae > Cordilura > Cordilura impudica. Next base: position 91,639,041 of record OY821518.1, on the reverse strand, counting down.
CATACCAATTTGTACTCATATCAATCTAAAGTAAATGGCGTAGGGTATCATATGGTCGGCCTTGGCCGACTATAATACTTGTTTTTACTTTAATTAATTATTCTAAAAAAACAAAAACCCAACAAAAAAAATTTACTATTAATTTACAAATATAAGTAATTTACCAGAAGGTGCACAATATTTTATTTTGACCAGCTAAGAACATAAATAAATATATTGAAAATGGTTTTTAATTTTGTTTTATAAACAAAGCAAAGATTTTTTAAATTTTAAATTATAACAAACAAAATAATCACATATTATTATAGTTGGAGTATTTTTCCCAATTAAATGTTAAAAAAAATTATTTTTGAAAACTTAAAAAAAAAAACATTGTTTAAAATTATAGTTATTATTTCCATATTCTTCTTTGAACGTTTAAAATAACAAAGAGATTAAAAAAACTAAATGACGACATAAATACATATTCACTTACATATTATAGTTGTTAGTCTTGTGGTAAAACAAAATATAAAAAATATAAATATATGTATATCTAAATTAAAATATGAAACAAAGAAAACAAAAATAAATAATGAAAATAATTTAAAAAGAAATATATGTATATAGTCAGTCATCTTTTTTATTGCTACGATATTTTTGAGAAATTTCCCTTAGTATAATCTGGCAGTAAACAAATAGTGGTTGTAATTATATGTCGGTTCCTTGAATCTTGAAAAAAAAGTACGAACAACAAATATATATTATGGGTTGGTGAAATCGAACTTGAAATACTCTACTATAAAGGTTTTCGTTAACATTATTTTTAACGATACAAGCAAATCGCAGGCTTCACTGAGTTGCGTATCACTGTAGTCATCACTAAAAGAAAGTGATCTTAGATTAGAGATGGTCAGACTGAATTCTTAAAAATTAAGCTTAGTTAATTAATCCATTAGAGGATTTTTCTAATAAAATTTATAAGAATTTACATGAGACATTAAACACAGACTAAAGGGTGGTTTACATAATCGGATCAATAAAAAAAAAACCTGAGAGACAAATCTCGCATTACTTTAGATTTCAAACCAATGTTTGTGGCAATCCGATTAGATTTTAGAACTTTTATTTTCAAGATTTGTCAGTCTCTGGCTTTTTTTATGATATTGACTTTTGTTTTTTCTTTTAAAAAAATTTAATTTTAGATTTTTTTTGATGTTGTTATGAATTTTAATTAAACTTCAAAACCTTAATACAATCGGACAATGTGAAAAATATAAATGTAGCAGGTGATTTTGTTGCACTCAATTTTCTTTCGTACAGTCTTCGAGCGCAAAAGGAAGCCATATTATGTTGCTCAACAGTATTTGCTTATACGTGTTTGTTTATAAACAAACATATGTGGGAGAACGGTCTGCAACATGACTCATGTTTAAATAAAAAAAACATGTTTCAAGATTTAAATTTTATAGAAAATATCTAATTTTTGATGTGCCACACATTCAGTGAGTGATAATTCAATGGAAACTTTAAACAAAATAAATTTTTGACAATTTGAGCGGTCAATGCTCAAAAATTGGATTATAAAATTAAAAACTCTTTTACTAATTTAAAAGTGTGTATGTTTTATTTATTTAAAAAGAAAAAATATTAACATAGAATAGTGTAACTTCAGGATAATATACGAAAATGTAAAAGTATTCATTTTTATCCTGTTGACACAACATTGGAAACCTTTAATATACAATCAATAGATAATTTTCCCACTATTTTTGGTTTCAATATTTTGTTGGTATCCATTATTTTTATACCCTATACCACTATGTGGTTTGGGTATAATGACTTTGTGCTGCTGTTTGTAACAACCAAAAATATTTGACCTAGACCCATCTTTAATTATACCGATCGAATCAGAATCACTTTCTGAGTTGATTTAACAATGTCCGTCCGTCCGTCCGTCTGTGTGTCCATGTAAACCTTGTAATCAAACTGCAGGTCGCAAATATGAATATATTTTGATGAAATTTGGTATATAAGCTTTTATTGGCCATGGGATGAACGCTATTGAAATTGGTGAGAATCGGTCCATGTTCAGACCTAGCCCCCATACAAATTACCCATATGAAATCGACATAAATTGCCATAAGATCCAAATTGTCATATAGATCTTACTCAAATTGGGTTTGTATGTGTTCATTACATCCATTAATGAGTAGTCCAAAAATGATCCCTTTGACCCCATATGGAGCTGCTTCCCGATCTTCACTTAAATCTATTAAAAAACAAAAATATTGCACTGATTCTTCTCAAATTTTGTTTGTATATATTTTTGCTAAATACAAGAGACTTTACCAAACATGATCAGGATCGGTCCATTTTTGGACCAAGTCCCTATATAGATATAGCATCCGATATGAACTTTTTCATATCTGCAGCCAAAAAAAATTAATAAAAATCCCACTCAAATTTGGTTTTTGCTTATTTTCTATGTCCAGTTAGTTGGGCCTAAGAGATAGGGTCTCTAAACGCATGGTATAGGGTATCGTATAGTCGGTCTAGACCGACTATAATTTTCTTACTTGTTTTTAATGGGATTGAGATCTGTGTGATTGGGCTGGTCATTCCAAAACACTAACTGCATTAGATTGTAGCCCTTCGGTTCCAAATTTGAAGTTGTGTTTTGGTTAATTGTCATCTTGGTACTTCCAGACCAGGGACATATTTTCCTCCGCGTAGAATTCGACTGTCATTTAGAATTTGCCCGTTGTCAATTCCAGTTATAGTATGTTTCACTACATGAATTGAACACATTCCCGACAAGCAGACCATATCATATCAAAATATTGCCACCGCTAAACTTAGTTTTATTTTACATTTCGGGTCGAGCCAGACTATTTTTCTCTGATATTAGTGATAAAAGTTCGAGACTTTTTTAAACTCTCTTGTTATTAACTTATCCTGTCTTCTATGCATTTCACGAGGCCTGCCTCCTAAATGTTAAATTTTTCACGATATTTCTTGATAACACTATGCAACAAATGGGAAGAAATCGTTTTTTCTTGAATAAGCACTATATTTATACCAGAGCCTACGGTCAAGCTCGAGTACTCGAGCTACTCGAGCTACTCGAAGCTCGAACTACTCGAGTAGTTAATGAGCTACTCGAGCTCAACGAGTAGCTCGAGTAGTAAAAATTAGCATTTTTCATGTTTGAAAGCATGTAAAAAGTTAAATGTTAGTATTTAGTATAACAAATGTATACTTTTTAGAATCGTACAGATACCAAGAATATCACTATTAAATTTCACTTGAATCGAAGTGTCCCACTTGCTTGGGCAAACTACTACTCGAAAAAGCTCGACGACTTTCCATACAAATGTATGAAAATATTAACTTCATAGATGTTTGACTTTATTTAAGAAAAAATTTTCCCAAAATACATGGCATGATTTTATATATTTTGAAGTCAGTTACACTGATAGATTACCCTCCTGAAATATTAAAACATTCTGATAAAAACTATGGAGTGGGCTAACTACTACTCGAAAAAGGTCATCCACTTTCCACTCAAATGTATGAAAATATGATCTTCGTATATGTTTGATGCCTATTTACAAAAAATTTTAAAGAACACTTGGAAAAACCTCTTAGTATTTTAATTTGAATATATGTAGAGGATACGTTTTCAAAATTTCAAAGCATTTGGACAAAAATGTTGGCGTGTGGGAACAACTACTCGAAAAAGATCGGAAATTTTGCAAAAAATGTAAAAAAATAAAAAAAAAAAAAAATTATATTTTTTCACTGCCTGTAATTGACTATATTCAGAGATTACTCGTAAAAAATTTTAAGCCATTCCGATCAAAATTGTGGCGTCGGTATAGCACTACTCGACTGATATTGACCACTTTCTATACAAATGTGTGAAAATATGCTCTTATTTGAAGTTTGATGATATTTTTCAGAAAATTTTCCACAATGACGTAATAAAAAATTATATTCGTTAGAGCTGTATATACAAAGAGAACACTTCCATCAAGTTTCAAAGCATTCCGCCAAAAATTGAAGCTTGGAGGAACTACTACTCGACGAAAAACAAAAAAAAAAAAAATTAAAAAAAAAAAAATGTTTTTTTCTTTCTTTTTACTGCCCGTAATTGACCTTATTCACAGATGACTCATTTAAAAAATTAAGCCATTCCGATGAAAATTGAGCTCTGGGCGAACAACTACTGGAAAAAGATCAGCCACTTTCTATACAAATGTGTGCAAATTTGCTCTTATTTCAAGTTTGATGTAACTTTAAAAAAAATTTTCCATCACGACTTCTTAAAATTTTTTACTGCTTGTAGTTGCAAATATATCAAGATAATCTTCTTAAAATTTCAAAGTATTGCGACAATAATTGTGCTGTTGGCGAACTACTACTACTCGAAAAAGCTCGACCACTTTCCATACAAATATATGAAAAAATACACTTCATGCAAGTTTGACATCGATTCACACAAAATATTTAAGGCACACATGGTACAAATTTATGCTTTTCAAAGTTGGAAATATGATTACATTTCGTACACGAAATTCCAAAGTAATCTGACCAAAATTGTGGCTCGGACGAACTACTACTCGAAAAAGATCAGACTCTTCCAATACAAAAGTGTGAAAATTTGCTCTTATTTCATGTTTGAGATAATTTTACAGAAAATTTTTTATAATGACATAGCCGAAAGTTATATGTTTTAGATTTAGAAATGTAAGGAGAGTATTTCTTTTAAATTTCAAACGTTTCCGACAATAATGGTGGGGTGGACAAAGTACTACTCGGAAAAGCTCGAAATACTACTCGAAAAAAATCAGCCTTCCCGACTTGCTAAAAGTTTATATGTTGTGAAGTTTTCGATTTGAAGACATTGTATCCTTCAAATTTCAAACTATTCTAAGAAAATTATGGAGGCGGCGAACTACTACTCGAAAAAATTCAGCTACTTACATAGAGTGTGCGCAGATTTACTCTTCTTTCAAGTTTGATGTAAGTTACTACATTTATTTTAGTGAATATTTCATTTTATTTAAGTACATAAAATCTTATAATTTTTTTAACAATGAATGTTGAAAAATTATGGTTTCAGCGAACTTCTTTTAGCAGTGACAACATTATCAGCTGTATAAAAGCACCGCTCTGATTATGCTGAAGTTGCTGGGATACAAAGGAATCTCTTGGCCATTCGTGATATGTTCGGGTACTTTTCTTCACGATCCTGCCACCATTTTAGTGGACAGTCTTTCCACTCGATTTGTGTTGATATCTCGACCACTCGATGTCAAGGTTATCATTTGTGCTCTGCGTTCGTTTTAAAAGTTTGTCGATAGCGCATATTTTAGAATGCTGAAATGTTGTATATTCTGTTGGTAATTCTTTTTCTTTACACAAAAGCCCCTTCAATTCCTTTTTTGATTTGGGATTGATTCAAAAGAGTTTCATGCTCCATATCTTTATAACGAGGATCGAAAAATGATGCCAACATTCTTATTGCTACATCTGGTGAGATCTTCAAATTAAAGCGACTTTCCATTCTGCCTTGACGTTAGTTTTAAAAGAAATTGTCCAATCATCGTCGGTTATATCATCATTTAAGTACTCTTCAATCCAGTGATTTAGTATTGGGCGAACCATCGAAATCGAAGATCTGTTAGAGCACAAAATATCGGTAAGAAGGTATGGTGGTTCCGGAACGCTTTTTATTTGTTCAATTTTGCTCCACTCAGCTTCAGATAATTCAAAATCCACCGCAACTCGCTGACTAGTCGCATTTCTGTCCGCCAACAAGTTTATTAAAGATGTACGATTTTGGATGACACAAACGAACATGTTATACGTCGAGTTCCTTCTCGTCTTATAGCACTGCAAGAATTTTAGTTCCGGAATACCTAATTGTGCTTGTTTTTCCTTTAGCGCATATGTGCACGTGTTGTACATGGCAAAAAACGGTAATAATAAAAATAATAATCGCTTTACTGACCTCTTAACCGCAATAAAAACGTACTTCGTAATTTTGAAAATATTAAACACCAAAACACCATAAAAATTTAAAATTTTTTTTGTCCTCTTATATTAATATTAATTTTTACCATATACTTTTCAAAAATTTTTTGTAAATCGATGTCAAACTTCCATCTTACATTTCTAAATCTAAAACATATAACTTTCGGCTATGTCATTATAAAAAATTTTCTGTAAAATTATCTCAAACATGAAATAAGAGCAAATTTTCACACTTTTGTATTGGAAGAGTCTGATCTTTTTCGAGTAGTAGTTCGTCCGAGCCACAATTTTGGTCAGATTACTTTGGAATTTCGTGTACGAAATGTAATCATATTTCCAACTTTGAAAAGCATAAATTTGTACCATGTGTGCCTTAAATATTTTGTGTGAATCGATGTCAAACTTGCATGAAGTGTATTTTTTCATATATTTGTATGGAAAGTGGTCGAGCTTTTTCGAGTAGTAGTAGTTCGCCAACAGCACAATTATTGTCGCAATACTTTGAAATTTTAAGAAGATTATCTTGATATATTTGCAACTACAAGCAGTAAAAAATTTTAAGAAGTCGTGATGGAAAATTTTTTTTAAAGTTACATCAAACTTGAAATAAGAGCAAATTTGCACACATTTGTATAGAAAGTGGCTGATCTTTTTCCAGTAGTTGTTCGCCCAGAGCTCAATTTTCATCGGAATGGCTTAATTTTTTAAATGAGTCATCTGTGAATAAGGTCAATTACGGGCAGTAAAAAGAAAGAAAAAAACATTTTTTTTTTTAAATTTTTTTTTTTTGTTTTTCGTCGAGTAGTAGTTCCTCCAAGCTTCAATTTTTGGCGGAATGCTTTGAAACTTGAAGGAAGTGTTCTCTTTGTATATGCAGCTCTAACGAATATAATTTTTTATTACGTCATTGTGAAAAATTTTCTGAAAAATATCATCAAACTTCAAATAAGAGCATATTTTCACACATTTGTATAGAAAGTGGTCAATATCAGTCGAGTAGTGCTATACCGACGCCACAATTTTGGTCGGAATGGCTTAAAATTTTTTACGAGTAATCTCTGAATATAGTCAATTACAGGCAGTGAAAAAATATAAAAATTTTTTTTTTTTTATTTTTTTACATTTTTTGCAAAATTTCCGATCTTTTTCGAGTAGTTGTTCCCACACGCCAACATTTTTGTCCAAATGCTTTGAAATTTTGAAAACGTATCCTCTACATATATTCAAATTAAAATACTAAGAGGTTTTTCCAAGTGTTCTTTAAAATTTTTTGTAAATAGGCATCAAACATATACGAAGATCATATTTTCATACATTTGAGTGGAAAGTGGATGACCTTTTTCGAGTAGTAGTTAGCCCACTCCATAGTTTTTATCAGAATGTTTTAATATTTCAGGAGGGTAATCTATCAGTGTAACTGACTTCAAAATATATAAAATCATGCCATGTATTTTGGGAAAATTTTTTCTTAAATAAAGTCAAACATCTATGAAGTTAATATTTTCATACATTTGTATGGAAAGTCGTCGAGCTTTTTCGAGTAGTAGTTTGCCCACGCAAGTGGGACACTCCTATTCAAGTGAAATTTAATAGTGATATTCTTGGTATCTGTACGACTCTAAAAAGTATACATTTGTTATACTAAATACCAATATTTAACTTTTTATATGCTTTCAAACATGAAAAATTCTAATTTTTACTACTCGAGCTACTCGTTGAGCTCGAGTAGCTCATCAACTACTCGAGCAGCTCGAGTAGCTCGAAGCTCGAGTAATGGGGAGCCCTGATTTATACCACTATGTGGTTTGGGTATAATGACTTTGTGTTGCTGTTTGTAACTACCAAAAATATTTGACCTAGACCTATCTTTTATTATACCGATCGAATCAGAATCACTAACTGATTCGATTTAACGATGTCCGTCCGTCCGTCCGTCCGTCTGTGTGTCCATCTATACCTTGTAATCAAACTGCAGATCGCAAATATGAATATATTTTGACGAAATTTGGTATATAAGCTTTTGTCGGCCATAGGATGAACGCTATTGAAATTGGTGAGAATCGGTCCATGTTCAGACCTAGTCCTCATACAAATGACCCCTATGAAATCGACATAAATTGCCATAAGATCCAAATTGTCATATAGATCTTACTCAAATTGGATTTGTATGCGTTTATTACATCCATTAATGAGTAATCCAAAAATGATCCCTATGGGACAACTCTTAGTCATAGGCCCCATATAGAGCTGTTTCCCGATCTTCACTTAAATCTATCAAAAAACAAGTAAGAAAATTATAGTCGGTCTAGACCGACTATATGATACCCTATACCAAGCGTTAAGAGACCCTATCTCTTAGGCCCAACTAATTGGACATAGAAAATGAGCATAAACCAAATTTGAGTGGGATTTTTATTAATTTTTTCGGCTGCAGACATGAAAAAGTTCATATCGGATGCTATATCTGTATGGGGACTAGGCCCAAAAATGGACCGATCCTGACCATGTATGGTAAAGTCTCTTGTATATTGCAAAAATATATACAAACAAAATTTGAGAAGAATCAGTGCAATATTTTTGTTATACCCTATACCACTATGTGGTTTGGGTATAATGACTTTGTGCTGCTATTTGTAACTACCAAAAATATTTGACCTAGATCCATCTTATATTATACCGATCGAATTAGAATCACTATATGATTCGATTTAACGATGTCCGTCCGTCCGTCTGTGTGTCCATGTGAACCTTGTAATCAAACTTCAGGTCGCAAATATGAATATAGTCCCCATATAGATATAGCATCCGATGTGAACTTTTTCATATCTGCAGCAAAAAAAATTAATTAAAATCCCACTCAAATTTGGTTTATGCTTATTTTCTATGTCCGGTTAGTTGGGCCTATGAGATAGGGTCTCTAAACGCATGGTATAGGGTATCATACAGTCGGTCTAGACCGACTATAATTTTCTTACTTGTTTTTTTATTTTTTATCTGCTATACTCACCTAACTGCAAAAATCATCATTCTTGCAAATTCTAATAATTTATTTAAAAAATCTTAATAATTTATTTAAATTTATACATAAAAATATTCATTCAAAAATTTTAGATATTTGAATAGGTTGCTCCATACATCTTGTCGTAACTTTGGAACGACGTATTCATTTCTTGATATTATTGATATTATCATTTGGAATTATTATAAAACATAAAAATCAATAAATACTTACTAGTTTTAGTACTTAATCTTAAAGCTGCATGCAATTGATATAAAACAAATTTTGTTTCATGAAAATCCATTGATAAATTCGTATTTTATTCCCGATAAAGTGAAAGTACCTAGTATTGACATTTTTGTCGCAAATTTGGGGACTGGTCTAGTTTAGGGGCGATACACCGATGTTTTTTTAATTTTTTGGAGGGGTTGCGGGGTTTTGCAGTGATTTAGAAGAAATAATTTATATGTTCTTGGCAGCGCACAGTGGCTGAAAATTATTTTTCATTGTGCAAAATTCTGTAACTTTTGAACCGATCAAAATATTTTAGTAATATTTTTCTGATGGATATATATTAATTTGATCTTAAGTCTGTTTTAATTTCATTAAAATTGATTGAGTACCTTTTAAGAAATTCTAGGTCAAAGTTGAACTTTTCACTTTTTTTTCTTTTAGTGTGAAATATGGGTTTTTATTATCTTTTGGCTTTTTATAATAATTTCAAGGATTTTTTGTAAAAATGGGATTTTCTTAATGTTTACACTCAAAAAGATTTGTACACTCAAAAAAAAAAGTAAAATCAACTGGAAATTTTTCTATTACTACTGAAAAATTAAAAAATTTTTGTTGTCAAATTTTCAAATATGTTTACACTCGAAAAATATTTCCACTTAAAAAACGTTAGTAATATTATCTAATAGTCTGGCTATAACTACAGAAAAATTATAATTTTTTGCTGTCAAAATAAATCTGCTGAATATTAGCGCAATGATTCTGATTTTGTTATTTATTCTTGGAACTTTTTATTTTTTTAATCTTTCTTATTTATTAAAACATTTCATACATATCTGGTAAAAGAATCCTTTAAAAAAACTGCAAAAGTATTATTTAAGGTCTTTTTAAAATGTAATTTTTTTAAAAATGACTATTTTAAAAAGTACTTTTTACAAAATACTATTTTAAAAGTTACTTTTCTTAAAGGCACTTTATTAAAAAGTACTATTTAAGAAAGAATTTTTGTAAACACTACTCTCTTAAAAAGTAATTTTTTCAAAGTTACTTATTTGAAAGGTAGTTTTTTAAAAAGTGACATTTTAGAAAGTTACTTTTAAAAAAAAGTTATTTGAAAAAGTATTTTTTAAATGGACAGTTTTTTAAGAGGTACCTATTTAAAAGGTACAATTTTAAAAGGTACTTTTTTGAAATGTAAAATAGTATTTAAAAATATATTTTTTAAAATGAACATTTCAGATGATTCTTTCCAAGAAGTACTATTTTAAAATGCACTTTTGAAAAGGAAATTTGTTTCTTAAAAGTACCTTTTTAAAAAGGTGCTTTTCTAAAAGGTACGGTTTCGGAAATTTTGTTTGAAAAGTACTATTTTGAAAGTTAAAAAGTGCTTTTTAAAAAGATACTATTTGAAAAAGTACTGTTTTAAACATTATTTTTATAGAAGTGGTATTTTAAAAGGTATTTTTAAAAGAAAATTTTTGTAAAAACTACTATTCTAAAAGATACTATTTTAAAATGTGCATTTTTAAGGTATTTTTTTTTAAGGTACTTTTTTGGCATGTACTTTTAAGAAGAGCTATTTTAATGTACAATTTTATATAGTACTATTTAAAAAAAGATACTTTTTTAAAAAATATTAATATTATTGAAAAGGTATTATTTGAAAAGGTACTTTTAAGAAAAAAATTTTTGAAAAAAGTATTATTTTAAAAGATACTTTCTTAAAATGTATATTTTAAAGAATGTTTTTTAATAAGTACTTTTTTTTAAAATCACTTGTTTCAATGTTTTTTTTTTTTAGAAGTTCTATTTTAAAATGTTGGTTTTTTAACGGATTTTTTTTTAAAAGTACTTTTTGAAAGTTACTTTTAAAGGCACTTTTTCAAAAGGCAATTTTGTAAGTACTATTTTAAAACATGCTTTTTAGTTTAGAAAACTAATTTTTTTAAAAATTACTGTTTGAAAAGTTACCTTTTAAAAATAGCTATTTTTCAAAAAGTGCTATCTTATAATGTACTTATATAAAAATCAACTTTTTGAAGTGAAATTTAAAAATGAGCTATTTTACAAATGTACCTTATAAAAATTACCTTTTTAAAATAAACCTTTTAAATAGTACCTTTTAAAAAGGTACCCTTTGAAAAGTAGTTTTTCTAAAGTTCTTTTTAAAAAAATACTTTTTGAAAAAGTTCCTTTGAAATGAGTACTTTTTAAAATAAAACTTTTTAAAAAGGATTAGTTAAAAATATACTTTTTCAAAGGCAATTTTTGATAAAAAATACTATTTTGAAAGGTACTTTTTTAAAAGTTCTTTTTTGAAAGGTTATGAAGTTATGAATTTTGTATAAAAATCATTTATTTAAACATTACGAAATATTGTTTTTTAAAAGCAGTTCTAACAACGGCAGGTTCTGTTTATTATTGTTTTTTACTAATAATATGTTTTTCGTACTTATAATTATTATTCATGCAATTATAATTATTATTCATTTGATTGCAAATATTCCATATTTTGTTCTTTGTTATTTCTGTTCTTTAGTAGTTTTTTGACTTCTTCATCTAAATCCCGATGTTCCACTTTCCATTGATTTCGAATACTGGAGATGAACGGTTCTGAAGTTGCTAATATTATATTAAATAGATCTTCTTTTGTGGAATTTTGTGAAATCTTTCTAGTATTGTGGTCTCTATAAAATCTGTAATCCTTATTCCTCTTTTCCTGAGCCTCCTCTGATAGATTTCCAAGTGGCACCAAATGATAAAGAATTTTGTGAACTGTTGCAGATATAATTCTCCATGGGTACTTGGTTGTATATATTTTTGCAGTTTCCTTAGCATAATCTCCAAATTTTTTGGAATCAATTCTGTGGTTATCTAGAATAATCAAAATGTTCAGTGGAGCCAAAAAACGTTATAATTAAAATTATGGGCTCGATATAAAGTTTTTAGAGCTTTTTTTTAACAGTCCTGTAGATATGGGCAACAAATACTTTATATAAAATTTTGAGTCAAAAATCTTCAGAGGAATAGATCCTAGAGAAGGACGAAAAAAAATATGTAAATAACACTTAAAGCGTGTGCAGATAAAAAAAACTTATGTCGACAAACGTCGTTTTCTTTGAAAAAGAAAACTACCAATGCAACCACCCATGTAGACATAAGTTGTTATTGCTTGAAAAATGGATTTTTTTGTTCGTCAACAAAAAGTGAACGGGACTTAGGATGAGAATATAACAACGTATTAAGAATAATAGTGACGAAAAATAACACAAATAAACACACAAATTGTTATAAGTGGTTATAAACTGAAAAATAATTCAAAATTATTTTGCATTTTTTTTTTCATTAATAACAGCGTATGTCGCTATGTGTCGTTTTCTGAGAAAATAATTTGTCAGCGATCAAACGTAGGTTGACATACGTCGATAGTGCTGCAAATTAATTTAATAAATATTTGTTACGTCGTTAGTTAAAGAAAAAACTCAGAAATGGTTAATATTTTTTTTTTTTAAATTTAACACATGTAAAGAGCGTTAAAAATTTATATATTTGGCATCGTTAACTCAAAACTGACAAAAATGGACATACGCTGTTATTCCAGAAAACCACAGAATTTCTTCATTGCACGCAAGTACTTCTAGGATTATTTTAAATCTGAAAATAAGGTTTAAATCCACTCCTGTTATTTCAGATGCTATTTCTATAATTTAAATAGCTGTAGTGTTGCAATTTGGGCCCTGATATCAGTAACTTCATTGTTAATGGCATCATGAGTTTCTTCTTTGAATTCAAACTTGATTGGCCTGCAGTATTTCGTAGAAGATGGTGTCTCATTTTTCCAAATATCTTTTGTTTGCATTGTACTAGTCGCAGGCTCTGAATCTTCTAAAATCTTTTTCAATTGCAATGGTATAAATGATACCATGGTATAATGAATCCGAAATATTTTTACATACTACTTGTTTGTATTGTTTTTGTTCTGAAGAACCATCACATCCCCATTTACAAAAAAGAATTAACTTTGTGTGTTACATCCTCTGTGTATTGACATTCTCACATACAAATATATCAAAAGGGTGGTGTATTTTGTAAGCAGATATCATTACTGGTAATAGAACAAATAATGACTTATAACTATAAAATACCTAAAGCACAAATTTAAAACACCATTGTATATTTATAGGGCTGTTTAGATTACCGTAATTTGAAATTTTTAGAGTAATTTCATTAAAATGAAAAAAAAGTGCTCTATCCACGGATCGTCACGAGTGCAAAAGTATACATAGGGTTAAAGAGGACACTTTCACCTTTCTCTGGGTTGTATACGTTTCTTGTTCCCTTTTGTTACCTAAAAGTTCTATTCTACTAAAGTTGAAATTTGACACAAATATAGTAGTTTAATAAATATTTCAGAACACCCACTAATATTAAAAGGTAGGGTTGTGACCACTTACAACAGCTAAAGACTGGAATCCTGCCAACCTTGTCATTATCGATGATAAGTTGCAAGTAGTAACCATTTATATTTGATAAAAAAAACAAAAAAAAAAACAAGTAAGAAAATTATATTCGGTCTAGACCGACTATACGATACCCTATATCATGGTTTAGAGACCCTATCTCTTCGGTCCAACTAAATGGATATAGAAAATAAGCATAAACCAAATTTGAGTGGCATTGTAATTAATTTTTTTGGCTACAAATAAAGTTCAAATCGGGTGCTATATTTATATGGGACTTGGTCGAAAAATGGACCAATGCCGACCATATTTGATAAACTCACTTATATTTCAAAAAAATATAAACAAACCAAATTTGAGAAAACTCTGTGCAATATTTTTGTTTTTGATAGATTTAAGTAAAGATTGGGAAGCAGGTCTATATGGGGCCTATGACTAAGAATTGTCCCATAGGAATTATTTTTGAACTACTGATTAAGGGATATAATAAACACATACAAACCCAATTTGACTGAGATCTATATGATAATTTGGATCTTATGGCAATTTATGTCGATTTCATAGGGGTCATTTGTATGGGGACTAGGTCTGACCATGGACCGAATTTCACCAACTTCAATAGCGTTCATCGTACGGCCGATGAAAGCCTATATACCAAATTTCATCATAATATATTTACATGGACACACAGACGAACGGACGGACAGGCGGACATCGCTAAATCAACTCAGAAAGTGATTCGTAGTCGATCTGTATAATAAAAGTTGGGTCTAGGTCAATATGGATCATTTTTGGACTACTGATTAATGGATGTAATATATAAAATGAATGAACGCTATTGAAATTGGTGGGAATCGGTCCATGTTCAGACCTAGCCCCCATACAAATGACCCCTATAAAATCGACAAAAATTGACATAAGATCCAAATTGTCGTATAGCTCTTAGACAAATTGGGTTTGTATGTGTTTATTACATCCATTAATGTATAGTCAAAAAACGATCCCTATGGGACAACTCTTAGTCATAGGCCCCATATAGAGCTGCTTCCCGATCTTCACTTAAATCTATCAAAAAACAAAAATATTGCACTGATTCATCTCAAATTTTGTTTGTATATATTTTCGCAAAATTCAGGATCGGTCCATTTTTGGACCTAGGCCCCATATAAACATAGCATCCGATATGAACTTTTTCATATCTGCAGCCAATAAAATTAATAAAAATGCCACTCAAAATTGGTTTATGCTTATTTTCTATATCCAATTAGTTGGGCCTAAGAGATAGGGTCTCTAAACGCATGGTATAGGATATCGTATAGTCGGTCTAGACCGACTATAATTTTCTTACTTGTTTTTTTTTTTTGGCTATATATTAGATATATTAGCTACAAAATGGTGTTAAAATTTTTAAAATCGGTGACAAAAAAATTGGACTTTTGTCCAATGAAATCAAAATTTCAGCCACATTGCGGCGCATATTTCCCGAGATATGGACCTCCAAAGTTTTGACATTGATATGTATATAACTTTGTTATTTATTTATCGGATTTCAGCAATATATATCTTTGGAAAGCTTATTAGGGTGCCTTTTATTTGAAATCCATTAACCCGTTATGAACCTATTTTTGTTTGGAAAACGTGGCATTGTTTCATAAAATTATCTCATACAATGTTGGTATTTACAACAATTGGATGAAAGCTGGGTCCAGTAGCTTTATTTCAATGTATATTTTGACCTCTTAACCCTTTCATGACCGGATATATTAGGGATTCTACCCACACTGTTAAGTTTTTTAGAAAAATGTTCTTATATCTACTTCGGTCTATTTTTTTTTTTTTTTTGTTTTTTGGAAACTAACCCGTTATTTAATATACTATTTTCTAGTATTATTTATTCGTCCTATTATGAAATTTTTTTAAGCCGCTAACCTAAGTTACTGGTGCTTTAACTTTAAGATTTATTATAACTTGAATGAAATAAATATTAATTTATATTAATTTAATTGTTATTTATTAATTTATATGTTGCCGAAAATATCCTCTATTTTTAATATACCATACATATTTAAAGAGAGCATTTTTCGGAGTTTGAACGAATTAGATGGACTTTAGCTTAACTTCTGTAAAGTAATCTCTTGCAGACATAACGGCCAGATTTGACGATTTATTGTAATTTTTACAATTTTTTGGAAAATTTTTGCTAAATGACGATTTAATGGTACATTTCACATCGTAACTTTTGATTTTTATTAAAATGTCATATATTTCAGAATATTGTTGTGCCAACATAGAATAAAATTGTACTTTAAAAAGGGACAGCTCTCAGTTTTCTTATATTACCCCTTGTATTGTATGGAAAAATTCTTACACCAGTTCTTGCTTTATTTTTAAAGTTATTCTCAAAATTTGTAAATGAAGAATCCAAATTTTCTTAAATACTAGTATGCCCTGTCGTGCTTCGCTACGACTTGCCGTGACTTATTGGCATCTATGTTTCCATAATCAATTTTTACTACGAAGTTTGTATTGTATAATTAAAACATTTTATTTTATTTATTTTATATTTTTTTATTTCAATATTTTTTGTTTTTTCATTCGACACAAAATTATCAAATCTATAATATTAATAGGCAAGGCGATTTCTTGTGACCGATGTAAGTCTCAGAGTTTTACCTCGATGTTGACAAAAATTTTATCATTTGAAAGGTATATCTTTTTAGCTATTACCCAGATTTAGAAATTTTAATCATCTGGAATATTTTTTTTGGAGTTATAATCGTTTAAAGTTGCTACTAACACATACATAAAATTATACAATGCTATGTGTGTGTTTATTAAAGCAGTTAATGTGTTGAGTTTGTTTTCTTCATTTAAAATGAGTTGAATTGCGAAGCATACCTTTAGGGTCTTTATTAAATGAAAAAATAAAATTTCCTAGAATTTGCACTCGAATTTCGAGTGCTGGAATCTGCTAGTTATTATTATTATCTGTTTGGAATATCGTTAAATTTCTTTTGGTCAAGTATATTATTAATAAATTTAATCTAAAATACTTCTTAACCTTTACTTTTTTATTTATTTGCATTTTTCCATATTATTGCAGGTCGAAATCTTTTTCATGAAGTAGAATTTACAAGTTTTCTAAAATTTTAAGCGAACAGTGAGTGCACTTCAACTATTTGGCACTGAAAAATTCTATATACATATAATATACTGCATTACTTTTGAAATGAATTTAAGAAAATTTTAATTTCCTTATTTTCAGAAGTCAAAGAAATTGTCACAAACAATCTCATTTGCATCATATACTCGTATATACATGCCTACATACATAAAATCGAAAGTTTGTTTCTTTGTTTGTTTTTCTTGGCGTACCATCTACCATACAAACTATACATTTTCGTCATATTTATATTTGGAAAACTATGATAGCGAGAATCTAGAAACTTTATGCGAGTTCATTGATTATTATTCATTTGGATAGTAGTGTACGGGCACATCCCATACAAAATAAAATATCTGGAGTACTACAAAAGTCAATCTTGAAATTTAGTCCCTGAGTTCTTTATGTGAGTAGCTATATAAAATAGCTGACTTATTTTTAGACCTTATCGCCAGAGTATACCTTTTTGAAGGTCTAACCTTAAAAAACATAAAACTTTTTGCTCTGTTTGGGATATCGTTACTAAATTCACAGTATAGTGGCCATATTCACAGTCTAGTGGCCATATTCACTGTTTGGTTGCCATACTCACTGTCGATTATGTTTTCATAAACTGACAAAAATCTAGCCATCAAACGTAATCAAATTGCCATAATATTAATTATTTTATTTTAGATTAGTGTACTCTGTCATGCTTCGCTACGACTTGCGCGACTTACTGCAATGTACATATCTGTGGTCACAAGCGATAACCGCCTAAGTCGACTTAAGAACGATTTGAGTTATGTATGCTATCATATTCTACTAAAAACGCTTTATATTTACGTGAAATCTCCATTTCTCTAACACTGTTTAATAAAAAGTTATTAATGAAAACATACTGACATAAGTCGTAATGAAGTCCCATTACATTTATATAAAAAGTTATTTTTCTCAAAAGCATGATTTTCGACTTAGGCGAAAATCAATTTTTCCTACGAAGTTTGTATTGTACAATTAAAACATTTTATTTTATTTGTTTTATGTATTTTTTATTTCAATGCTTGCTGATTGATGTGCAATATTTTTTTATTTTTTGAGCTAGGGGATTTTTAATTCTGCCGATTTTTGTTTTAAAGATTTTTGTTTTCGGCTAATTTTTGTTTTTGGCGATTTTCGCCCATAATTTCCACGACTACTCACATTGGTAACTAATATACATGTAAAAAGTTTCAAGACTGTCGCTTCCATAGTGCTTCATATTTTTTTCTATATGAGGTATTATGTCCCATCCTATCCCGACCATTTTTTATCTGACTACTCACAATATCTGATGGACTCGTACAAAGTGTCAAGGCTTTCCCCTTTATAGTACTCCAAATATATAATATTTTATATTTACCTTGTATGGGGGGTGCCACGCCAATTGATCTGATCCTGCCCATTTTTTGTCCGACTACTAAAAGCTGACCTCTATCATAGTGCTCGAGATATACGATAATGAATAATTACTTCACTTATCCGATACCTTTTTCGGCATGGCTCCTAACATTAATAATATCATATGTCATAGTACTCAATATATATGATATTAAAAATTCACTTTTATGGGAGGTGCAACGCCAACTAATAATATCAAAAAAAAAAAAAATTATAGCCTATAGTTCCTTCCAGACACACAGTAAGATTCTGTAAAAAATTCAGGAAGACCGGTCCAATGGTTAAGCCTCCTATAAGCAGCAAACAAACATGCATACTTTGGCTTTTATCTAAACATATATTAATACTGAAGGAAAATTTTTGAAACCTTTTTTAAGCAAAATGCGCAAACGGAGGAGAGTAAATTTTGGCATAGTTATAGTTCATATGGGGGAGAAGTGCGGAATGTTAAAATTTATGTAAAATGTGTGTTAAAAATATATTAAATTAAATTAAATAAAATATTTATAATAAATAATTTTATAACAGGCTAACGGTATGCTAATCAATTTTAGCCAATTCACAATGCTTCAAATTTCAATATAACTGGATATCACACGCCCTGTGTTAAATTGTATATTGCCAAAATTGATTAGCATACCTATAGGCTCTCGTAAAAAATTTTATTAACAAACCCATTTATCTATCTGATGTGTGTTTAACAACTAAATATTTATAATGAAATTTAATGAATTTTATTTAAATATTCATAAATTTGTTATATATATGTATATAGATTAAAAAAAATTTAAAGAAACATAACATAAAATTTCCTAGCATTTGCACTCGAATTTCGAGTGCTGGGCTATGCTAGTATACGAGTATATATATATGTCCAATGATGAAATGTATTGCAACTGACATGAAAGCAAAAGGTATTAGTATTATTATTAACTTTTGTTGCACTCAGTTAAATTTCACCCAATCTCCGAACTCAAAACCAGATTATGTTGCTCAACAGCGATAGTATACGTTTTTTCTTTTAAATTTTACACTTTCTAGAAATAGTATGCGTACACTTTAAGATAATAATTGTTAATATCACTGGTCTACAAATTTAAACAAAAAATTGACTCCAGAAACTAAGCATGTTTTTCAACTAAGCTGGGTGCACTGAATTCGAATCTTGCATAAAAATTGGGCTACCACGTCTTGTTAATTTTTATCGTATCCTGGCAATACTGTAAAACAGTGAATAATGACACTACAATTTCACAATTATTATTTTGTCAGAAGCCCACATTCATTCTAAATCTTCATAATAGTAGCGTTTAAGCATGCCAGGGAAATTGTGTGTTACTGATTCAAGCTATTTTTGCTTTGTGTGTGGTGATTATTTGGTTGGAAAAAAGGGATATGCAATATCAGAATCATTAAAATATGAATATTTACGTTATTTTGGTTTTACTGTCAGAAACTTGGACAAACCGTGGACACCGACAATATTTTGCAATAGTTGCAAAACTGTTTTATACAAGTGGTCACATGGCAAGAATATCTATTTCGATTTCTCAATTCCAGCGCTTTGGAGAGAGTCAAGTAACCACCAAACCGATTGCTATTTCTATGAAAAATCGAAAAAATATTTCTATCGCGAATCGCCCATAGGTTTCCAAACCAGTTCAACGTCCACCAAATGATCCATTACCAGTCACTCCCACTGCTACTAGCAGTGAGTGAAACATCGTTCACCAGTAGTTGTAGTTTGTATGAGGCTGATGATGAAAGGTATTTAGTGACTCAAGCTGAGCTGAATGAGCTAATTTGGGATTTACATTTAACAAAGCAAGAAACGAAGCAACAACAGTGAAAACATATTGCAGTTGGGACAAAAGTAACAATCTATAGAAACAGAAGCTTGGAATTGCCTGCATATTTTGAAGAGAAACACTCTATTCTATACTGTACTGATGTTGATGGTTTATTTCAAAAAATGAACCAGTCATATGACAAAACTGAATGGAGATTATTTATTGATGGCTCTAAGTACAGTTTAAAGGCCCTTCTTTTGCATAACGGAAATGAAAAACCGTCCATACCAATTGCTCATGCCATTAATACAAAGGAAAATTACGAAACAATGACTGAAATTTTGACATTACTCAAATACATCGATCATAAATGAAAGATCTGTGGTGACTTTAAATTTATTTGTATATATAGTAAAGACCATCGGAAATAATTGTAAATTAATCTGTTTCAGGTCATTGGTTTGTTGACTGGTATGCAAGGAGGTTTCCCAAAATATTGTTGTTTCCTTTGTCTATGGGATAGTCGCGCTATATGTCATCACTCGTCAGAATAGAGTGGCAAAAAGAACTGAGTATTCACCAGGAAAACAAAACATTTCAAACAAACCATTAATTGATCCAAATGACGTTCTTCTTCCGCCGCTGCACATAAATTGAGCCTTTTTAAGAACTTTGTCAAGGCTCTGGACAAAGATGGTGCAGCATCTAAATATTTGTTAGTGGTTTTTCCTAAAATTTCATATGCTAAAATCAAAGAAAGCATATTTGTTGGCCCACAGATCAGGAAGGTATTGAATGATAACAATTTTTCACAATGTTTATTGGAGGAAGAATATGCAGCCTGTCATCGTGGACAGTTTTCTTGGAAACAATAAGAGTGAAAACTACAGACAAATTGAATTATTGAAAAATTATCACGAATTGGGTACACGAATGTCACTCAAAATGCATTTTCTTCATTTGCCTTTCGATTTGTTTCCACAAAATCTAGAAGCGGTGAGCGACGAACAAGAGGAGCGTGATCACCAGGTTTTAATGAAAAATTGAAAGAAATTATCAAGGATTTTGGGACAAAAGACAATTGACAAAAGACTTTTGCTGGACTCTAATACGTGAAACCGAACCAACAAAATACAAACGAAATTCAAATAACGCCATTCACTTTGAAAATTCATTGATTTTTAAATAAACTAATAATTTTTATGGAAAAAATGAATAAAAACATTTTTTTGTATCTCGAAAACCTGACGTGATAGAGAAAAACCAATTACAGATTCGAATTCAGCCCACCAAATTACCCTAGGAAAGATATTTGGTTGCTCCAGTCCAAAACCTTGTTGGCTAGTTTATTCATCAAATATTTTGAACTTTTTACCATTGGTATATCGGGAATTTCATTTGTTTTTCAAAAAAAATTTCTGTTTAAATTTTTTTGCTTACAACCCAAAAACAAAGTAGTATGGCAATTATAAGTGCCAGAAAAAATATTCGTACATTTAAAATTAATTATGCAGCGACATACGGGTCTGTTACATCGATTTTTTTCTTATTTTTTCGTATGTAGTATGACAGTTTTAATTTTCGGTGTACGAATATATTTTCCAAGATGTGTATAGGTACATATATGACTAAAGGGCACTTCGAAAGGTGCTCCCTTTAAACATGTGTGGTTATTTAAGGCCTAGAAACCAAATCAAACGTGTCAGCTTTTTATACCCTCCACACCTCAGTGGCAGAGGGTATATATAGGTTTGTCATTCCGTTTGTAACGCATCGAAATAAATTCCGGAGGCCCCAAAACCATATATTTTCTTGATGATTATAACTAGGGAAGTTGATTTAGCGATGATGATGTCCGTCTGTCTGTGGAAATCACGATCACGCCGTCGATATCTAAGCTAGACCGTTCGTTTTTGTATAAAATCGTTTATTAACATCCCAAAGGAGTTGCTATTTAACATCGTTAAAATCGGTCAAAGGGGTCACAGGTTATGAATGAAACTTTCAATAAACTCTTGAAAAAATACAATTTACAGTGTGTTTGTTGTTTTTCTCATGATATGCTGTATATGTTGAAATTCTTCGTATTGTTGAAATCATTACAGTTGTGTGTACGTGCAGTATCGTGTCACATTGGCCTAAGCAATTAAA
The DNA here is from genome assembly GCA_963682025.1 of Cordilura impudica. Lineage (NCBI taxonomy): Eukaryota > Metazoa > Arthropoda > Insecta > Diptera > Scathophagidae > Cordilura > Cordilura impudica. The sequence continues at coordinate 91,616,808 of OY821518.1, read as the reverse complement.
AATTAATAAAAATTAAAAATAAAAATTAAATATTAAAAATTAAAAATTAAAAATGAAAATTAAAAATTGAATATGAAAATTGAAAAATTAAAAACGGAAAATGGAAAATGAAAAATGAAATTTGAAAAATAAAAAATTTTAAATGGAAAATTAAAAATTAAAAATGAAAAGTGAAAAATGGAAAATGGAAAATGAAAAATGAAAAACCAAAATGGAAAATAAAAAATGAAAAATGAAAAATGAAAAATGAAAAATGGAAAATGGAAAATGAAAAATGAAAAACTAAAAATGAGAAACGAAAAATGAAAAATGAAAAATGGAAAATGGAAAATGAAAATTGAAAAATGAAAAATGGAAAATAAAAAATGAAAATTGAAAACTGAAAAATTAAATATAGAAAAATAAAAAACTAAAAATTAAAAATGGAAAATGGAAAATTAAAAATGGAAAATGAAAATTGAAAAATGAAACACGGAAAATGAAAATGAAATTTGAAAAATAAAAAATTAAAAATAAAAATTAAAAATTAAAAATTAAAAATTAAAAATTAAAAATTAAAAATTAAAAATTAAAAATTAAAAATTAAAAATTAAAAATTAAAAATTAAAAATTAAAAATTAAAAATTAAAAATTAAAAATTAAAAATTAAAAATTAAAAATTAAAAATTAAAAATTAAAAATTAAAAATTAAAAATTAAAAATTAAAAATTAAAAATTAAAAATTAAAAATTAAAAATTAAAAATTAAAAATTAAAAATTAAAAATTAAAAATTAAAAATTAAAAATTAAAAATTAAAAATTAAAAATTAAAAATTAAAAATTAAAAATTAAAAATTAAAAATTAAAAATTAAAAATTAAAAATTAAAAATTAAAAATTAAAAATTAAAAATTAAAAATTAAAAATTAAAAATTAAAAATTAAAAATTAAAAATTAAAAATTAAAAATTAAAAATTAAAAATTAAAAATTAAAAATTAAAAATTAAAAATTAAAAATTAAAAATTAAAAATTAAAAATTAAAAATTAAAAATTAAAAATTAAAAATTAAAAATTAAAAATTAAAAATTAAAAATTAAAAATTAAAAATTAAAAATTAAAAATTAAAAATTAAAAATTAAAAATTAAAAATTAAAAATTAAAAATTAAAAATTAAAAATTAAAAATTAAAAATTAAAAATTAAAAATTAAAAATTAAAAATTAAAAATTAAAAATTAAAAATTAAAAATTAAAAATTAAAAATTAAAAATTAAAAATTAAAAATTAAAAATTAAAAATTAAAAATTAAAAATTAAAAATTAAAAATTAAAAATTAAAAATTAAAAATTAAAAATTAAAAATTAAAAATTAAAAATTAAAAATTAAAAATTAAAAATTAAAAATTAAAAATTAAAAATTAAAAATTAAAAATTAAAAATTAAAAATTAAAAATTAAAAATTAAAAATTAAAAATTAAAAATTAAAAATTAAAAATTAAAAATTAAAAATTAAAAATTAAAAATTAAAAATTAAAAATTAAAAATTAAAAATTAAAAATTAAAAATTAAAAATTAAAAATTAAAAATTAAAAATTAAAAATTAAAAATTAAAAATTAAAAATTAAAAATTAAAAATTAAAAATTAAAAATTAAAAATTGAAAATTAAAAATTAAAAATTAAAAATTAAAAATTAAAAATTAAAAATTAAAAATTAAAAATTAAAAATTAAAAATTAAAAATTAAAAATTAAAAATTAAAAATTAAAAATTAAAAATTAAAAATTAAAAAGTAAAAATTAGAAATTAAAAATTAAAAATTAAAAATTAAAAATTAAAAATTAAAAATTAAAAATTAAAAATTAAAAATTAAAAATGGAAAATGAAAAATGAAAAATGGAAAATGAAAAATGAAAAACGGAAAATAAAAATGGAAAATGGAAAATGAAAAACTAAAAATGAGAAACAAAAGATGAAAAATGAAAGATAGAAAATGAAAAATGAAAATTGAAAATTGAAAATTGAAAATTGAAAATTGAAAATTGAAAATTGAAAATTGAAAATTGAAAATTGAAAATTGAAAATTGAAAATTGAAAATTGAAAATTGAAAATTGAAAATTGAAAATTGAAAAATGAAAAATGGTAAATGAAAAATTAAAAATTGAAAAATAAAAAACGGAAAATGAAATATGAAAAATGGAATAGTGGAAAACGAAATATAATAAAAAATCAAAATTCAAAATGAAAATTTTAAATTTAAAAATTAAAGATTAAAAATTTTAAATAAAAAATTAAAAATTAAAAATAACAAATTAAAAATTAAAAATTGAAAATTAAAAATTTTAAAAATTTTAAAAATTTTAAAAATTGAAAATTAAAAATTTTAAATTTTAGTTTCATTCTTTAGTTTCTTACCATTTTTTATTATTTTTGGTTTTTGTATTATATAAAATTATTTTAAAATTTCCTTTTTTAATATTAATAATTTGTAGCCTAGAATCATTCGATTTTTTTGTTTTGAATTATCGCTTGACTTCTAAGGTCTCAAAACAGGCTTATAGGGATCAAACTTTGGGTATTATTATGATGCCGGCTGCGTTAAATAATGAATTTTATTGGCATTCTATGAATTACTTAGAGGGTTTCTACTCTATTAAAAAAAAAATTAAATTTTTCAAATAGTAATTAATTCTTTTTAAGCACCATTGTTTATTATAATAGAAATTGGCCAACAAGAAAACCAATTAACTTTAAATTTAATTGGTATTCAGATTTAGTGTTTGGTAGCCGTACCTAATATTGGGTGGAGGGTACCAAAAATACAGCACAGCCGAATTTAACACTCGTAGTTGTTTTTCATATAACCGGAACGTCCCAATCGCTTGAAAATCGATTTTTGCTTACGTTTTTAAGTGACATTTGTGAACAGCTGATAAAGTTTGGTTAATTTTACACAGCAATATGCTGGTTCTTTTTTTACGTTACATAACTGCAGTAAATGCCAACGTTACATTTACGGTACAGATACATTTTAACAACGTGTGGCTAACTAGGCCTTTAGAAATGTGCCATTTAATGGCTTTGCAAATACATTTTTTTTGTTTATTGAGATATTGTAACATGTAGTTTTAAACATCAGTCATGTTGCAGACAAATTTGGCGTTTTGCCATGTTTATATGCAAAACGTATACAAATACTGTTGAGCCACACAAGCTGATTTATTTCTGACTTTAGTGAGTGAGAGAAATAAAAGTGAGCGTAACAAAACTGGTGATATAAAAACCCGTTTTCATTCAATTGACAACAATTGACATTGAAAATGACATACTGAAAACTAGCCATAATAAATAAATAATGAAAATACTACAACGCATATTTAACCACCATATGTGTACTTTTCGTATGTCACTGTTTATTTAAGCATTGTTATTGTAATTAGAAATAACACAAAACAAAATGTAAACACATTTCATAAATATTAAAAAATATAATTTGATTTTTAAGCGGGAATTAGTTCCATACCCTAAAAGTAACCTGAACAAAAATTCTTATGATTTTTCTCGTCAGATTCTAGAAATTTGTTTGTGTTACAACAAAATACCCACACTCAGTTATTAAAACTGAATATTGTAAACAAACTAGTTTTAGAAAGAAAGAAAAAAAAACAACATAATAGGGAGATACAATATACTAAAAAAAAGCAAAAACAAATCAGACAAAATAAATATAAAACAAAAACTTTTACAACAGACAGTACTAGAAATAAGATTTATGTAGGTTACGATATCTAGAACATTATAAGTATGTATGTATATACGAGTATGTACATAAATACAATAGTTATACCCTATATGACCATGCGCTGATGTTTGTAACTACCAAAAATATTTGACCCAGTCTGAGTCGATTTAGCAAAGTCCATGTTAACCTTGTAATCAAACTACAGGTCGCAAATATCAATATATATCGATCAAATTTGGTATATAAGTTTCTATCGGTCATTGGATGAACGCAATTGAAATTGGGGAAAATCTGTGCATGTACAGACCTAGTCCCCATACAAATCACCCCTATGAGATCGACTTAAATTGCCATAAGATCCAAATTATCATTATTACATCCATTATTCAGTAGTTCTAAAATAAACCTTATAGAACAATTTTTAGTAATAACCCCCATATAAAACTGCTTCCCGATCAGAGATTTTTCTCAAATTTGGTTTGTATGTGCTTTAGCAAAAAAAAAGTGCAGGCAACAAAATTAATAAAAATTCCAATCAGATTTGTTTTATGCTTATTATCTTTACCCAATTAGTTGGACCTAGAACCAATTCTCTAAACGCATGGTATAGGGCATCGCATTTTCTTACTTGTTTGTTTTATGTTATTCTTTTCACGCAGGTGCCGGCTTACAAAAATTTTTCCATAAACGAAATTTTTGTTGTTTACACAATATATTTACTACAGAAATGTTTGTTTGTTTTTTTATTTTGTTTTTAATATGTTGACAATATTTTAGTTCAAGTGATTTTCCATTAAGAAACTAAAGGCAAACTTAAATTGAAAAACAAAAGACAGGATAATCGTATCTTTAAATGTAATCAGCTGTGAAGACATGCGAGAGTATTATGAGAAAAAAAAAGTTCAATACAATCTTGTTGTTTTTTAGACAATAAAAGTTATGTTATTCCTTACCACCTGTGGTTTACGATAAACAGAAACATGTTACAGGTAGTTTTTTTTTTATATATACATATATGTACATATGTACATATATTCTAAAATGTGTTTGAGCTACGAAGGCTATTTTATGAAAACATTCTACACTGGGGATTACATGAACTTTAATGCATTTATGTAATTTAGCTTTGTTCTTCTTCTAAAGTTGTTGGCTTTAAGAAACTGTTACATAAGGTTGAAAATCAATAATTTGAAGAGCAATAAATAATATAAAAAGACATAAATCTTATTGTTTTTTTAAACTAAATATGCAAATTTTTAATGTTTTAATAAAATTTATAAAGAATTTCAAAATATTATATCGAAGATGCTTTCTTAATTGGTTTTATTCAAATATCAAAATTTTAGAAATAGTTTTTTGAAATCTGAAATCCTTTAAATTTTTCTTCAAATTAATGCTGAATGTTATAGCAAAGCCGCCCATCCACTTCGCTTAATTTTCTCAAAAATAGCAACAGTAATGTTGCAGACCTTTTTCTCCCATATATTTATAAGTAGAAATCGCACCTGTACCTCTAAAGTGAGTCAACTGAAAATTTTTCAATTTTCACTTTTTGCAAGAAAAACGATACACAGTGGTCATATCGATCCACTGTAAAAATCTTACATTGATTTTTCTAGTCTTTCGCAAAAAAAACATACAGTTGTAACCCTCTTTGTGTTATAAGAGTAGCTTCTTTAGAATCCACTAAAAAGACATATTTTGAGTTCCACCCAAAAAAAAAACTTGTTATTTTTGATGATCACTGAAAAACTCGCAAAAACAACTACGATTGTATACTTATTATTCGCAATTCTTTACAACGAAACAACTGTTTTTAAATTTTATAGTAAATATTAAAAAAAAAAAAACCGTTTTTTGCCTCTACTGAAAATTTGTATATTTTGAGTTGACTCACTTTAGAAGTGCAGGTGCGAAATGTTTTAAGCTTTAAGAGACCGTAAGATAAGGTTGAAAATCAATAATATGAAACTCTACAGTTTTTTCAATTTAATATGTATATTTAATGTTTAATTAAAAGTATAAAGGATTTGAAACAATTTCATTGAAGATGCTCTCTAATTCATTTTATTTAAATTTCCAAATTTTAGAAACAAATAATTGAAATCTGAATTCAATATTTGAAGAGTAATGAAATAATATAAAAAGACATAAATTTTACAGTTTTTTCAATTTAATATGTAAATTTAATGTTTAATAAAATACTAGCAGATTCCAGCCCTCGAAATTCGAGTGCAAATTCTAGGAAATCTTATTTTTTCATTAAATAAAGACCCTAAAGGTCTGCTAATGAATTATAGCCAATTAACAAATCAACACAAAAAAAACAAACTCATTTTTACTACTAACACATTCACAAATTTAATAAACACACATAGCATTGTATAATTTTATGTATGTGTTAGTAGCAAATTTAAATGCAATTTACTCTAAATAAAGGAAAAAATTTAAAAATCTGTTAATCTGCAAAATGGGTAAAAATAAATACCTTTCGAAAAATACACGTTTGGTCAAAATCGGGATAAAAGGGTAGAAAAAACATCGGTCACAAGAAATCGTCTAGCCTATTAATATTATAGATATAAAGGATTTGAAAATAATTTCATCGAAGATGCTTCCTTAATTCGTTTTATTTAAAATTCCTTATTTTAGAAAAAATTCCTTTTTTATTTTTGAAATCTGAAACCTCTTTATTGTGAAAGTTATAGAAAATTTTGTATATGAGGACTCAGAAATATGTGAGATAAATTTCAGCAAAATTTATTTGTTTTTTGTTGTTATGCATACTTTTTGTTGTTTACTGAAACATGTATTTTTAAACTTCAGTAATGTCGAAGACCGTTTTCCCATATATGTTTATAAACAAAAATGTATACAAACACTGTGAAGCAACACAATCTGGCCAAAAATTGTAAATATAGGAACAAGTTTTTATACCCTATACCACTATGTGGTTTTCGTATAATGACTTTGTGCTGCTGTTTGTAACTACCAAAAATATTTGACCTAGACCCATCTTTTATTATACCGATCGACCCAGAATCACTTTCTGAATCGATTTAGCGATGTCCGCCCGTCCGTCTGTGTGTCCATGTAAACCTTTTAATCAAACTACAGGTCGCAAATATGAATATATTTTGATGAAATTTGGTATATAAGCTTTTATCGGCCATAGGATGAACGCTATTGAAATCGGTAAGAATCGGTTCATGTTCAGACCTAGCCCCCATACAAATGACCCCTATGAAATCAACATAAATTGGCATAAGATCCAAATTATCATATAAATCTTAGTCAAATTGGGTTTGTATGTGTTAATTACATCCATTAATCAGTAGTCCAAAAATATCCCTATGGGACAACTCTTAGTCATAGGCCCCATATAGAGCCGCTTCCCGATCTTCACTTAAATCTATCAAAAACCAAAAATATTGCACTGATTCTTCTCAAATTTTGTTTGTATATATTTTTGCAAAATACAATAGACCTTACCAAACATGGTCAGGATCGGTCAATTTTTGGGCCTAGTCCCCATATAGATATAGCATCCGATATGAACTTTTTCATATCTGCAGCCAAAAAAATTAATAAAAATCGCACTCAAATTTGGTTTATGCTTATTTTCTATATCCAGTTAGTTGGGCCTGAGAGATAGGGTCTCTAAACGCATGGTATAGGGTATCGTATAGTCGGTCTAGACCGACTATAATTTTCTTACTTGTTTTCATTCAATCACTGTTTGTGTTGCTCAACAGTGTTTGTATATGTTTTTACTTTTTAAAATATATGGGATAACGTTCTGCAACATTACTACTCATGGTTAATAAGTAAGAACATTATAGTCGGTCTAGACCGACTATACGAAACTCTATACCCTGAGTTTAGATAAATTCTCTTATGTTCAACTAATTGGATGTAGAAAATACGCGTAAACAAAATTTGAGTGCCATCGTTAACAATTTGTTGCCTGTCGATAAGAGAAAAGTTCATATCAGATGCTTTGTTATATGTGAACTAGGTCAAAAAATGGACCGATTATGACCATATTTGATAAAGTCAGTTATTTTTTACAAAAACATATACAAACCAAATTTGAGAAAAATCCCTGCAATTTTTTTTTGTTTTATGATAGATATAAGTGAAGATCGGGAAGCAGCCTTATACAGGAGCTGTGACTAAGGATGGTGCTACCAGATTTATTTTTGGATTACTGATTATGGGTATAATAAACATACACAAACCAAATTTGACCAAGATCTATATCATAATTTTGGATTTGGAGCAATTTAGGTCGATCTCATAGAGGACTAGGTCTGAACATGCATCGATTTTCACCAATTTCAACAGCGATTGCCTTATGGCCAACAAAAGCTCATATACGAAATTTGGTAAAATTATATTTATATTAGCGATCTGTAACTTGGTTACAAAAACCGGACAGACGGACAGACGAACATCGCTCAATAAGTGATTCTAAGTCGGTCGGTGTAATAACTGGTGGATCTAGGCAAAGTATTTTTGGTAGTTATAAGTCTCAGCACAGAGTGGTCTAAGGTATAAAAATACCCTAAACACCCCAAAAAAAAAATTAAAAATATCCCAAAATATCCCCGAAACAAAAAAATATATATTTCTAATTTTAAATTATTATCTATTAAGGTACTTTTGAGACTATTTTGATTTAAAAATTATTATGAAACTAACAATCTATTGATTGGCAGACTTAAGTGTCTTGAGATTCGGTGATACTATACAAAATTTTTTAACCAGTTTAACATTTCATTTTCCAACTTCATAATATAAAATAAATATCCGTTCAACAAGAACTGTCTGAGTTCTTTGATATTTTTTCAATTATATATTCTTCCTTTATTTACATATTTTAACAAATTTGATATTTACATATGAGATCTTATCTTTACATAGATATTGCAACAAATAATATATAGGATCTAAAGACCTTAAATAGTTTTTATTTTATTTTTTAATGATTTTTAAAGGGAAATGGGAGGGAAAAAACCTTTATATGATTTAATAAATTCAAATACTATCTGAAAATATTTATATGCTTATAGAAGGTTTATTAGAAATAATAGACCTCTATAAGCGTATAATTTTCAATTTGGTGATTTCTTTTTAATTTTACGTTACTTCTCTATCTACATTCCTTTATCAGTGGGTAAGAGGAATTTTCAATTTTGACAAAATAATTGTTGTTAATCCTTGTTATGAAATCGATAATTTTTTCATAACCTGTTTCTTCATGAAGAAGATTTGTAGGATACCTCTAGGGCTTTTTATTTATCATTTTAAGACATTTGTTTTGTATAATTTGTAAGCGTATTAGATGGCAGTTGGCAGCGTCACTCCAAATAGGACACGCGTTTGTTAATATTGGCCTTATAACACTTTTGAATAGGAGACTTTTGTTTTTGGGGTTTAGAAATGACCTTCTATTTAGAAGAGGCCATAATGTTTTAAATGATTTTAAAGCTTTTTGGCACGCAGCCATAATATGTTGTTTAAAAGTAAGCTTTTTGTCCAAGACAACTCCGAGATATTTGACATGATTAAGTACATTTATGGTATTATTTCTAATATGAGGATGACGTCTTGGCAATCTTTTGGGAGATTTGTTGAACGGAAAAATAATTGCTTGGGTCTTGTTTGGATTAATTTTGATTTTCCATTTGTGAAAATATTTACTGCAATTTACAAGTCCCTTTTCCATTTTCTTTAGGAGTGCACTTGTAAGTTTGTTTGAAGAAATTAACGCAGTATCATCTGCGTAGTAAGCAACTTTCATATACTTCGGAACTTTGAAATCGGATGTATATATCGAGTAAAGCAATGGCGACAAGACTGATCCTTGAGGTAACCCTGAGGTAATGGTTTTTGGAGATGATGTTTCATTATTAATCGCAACTTTAAAGCTTCTGCCGTGAATGAAATCTGAAATAAGTTTGCATAAATATTTTGGTATATTTGCATCAAGAAGTTTAAATACTAGGCCATTATGCCAAACGGTGTCAAACGCTTTTTCGATATCCAACAATATTAGACCCGTTGAACGTTTATTGTTTTTATTGCTGATTATTTGATTTTTAATTCTGTTTATTTGGTGAGTAGTGC